>VZTL01072699.1:20059-75059 GCA_013400535.1 Scopus umbretta | reverse complement strand
AGAAGGTATTTTAAATTCAGAGGGAAGGTACCCAGTTGCTATCTATCTATCTGTCTATCTATCTAGACACTTCCATATTTTTAATAAGCTGGGGTTTACTATGAACAACTTCATCTTTACTCTGCTCCCTGAGTGTACAAGAAGCTTTTTGTCTGCAGTTCTCAATTGTGGCTGATGGCTTTCAGTGCTTCCCAGAATCAACCTCTAGACCTTGGACCGTATCTTGAAGACAAATAAAACTCCTGCAGAGGTCAGCAAGTTTGACTGAGGTAGGCACATCATGTGCCCATATGGGGCAATGATCTGGTGTAGAAGGATCATGCTTGCCTAAACCCTTAGAAAAATAAGGTGTTCTTCAGTACGGTATTGCATCTAATATCTATCTAGTACAGATATTACTTCTAAATTCAAAACTGGTTCCACACAAAACCAAGATAAGCTGTTTTGTTGAAATGCAAACCTGAATGGCTGATAAATCCTGCTCTATAGTTTTTTCTTTGTTACAGGATTTTTTTTCTCATTTGTATTTTACATCTACTTGAGTCATTTCTACAAATTCAATACAAAATACCTAACAGTAAGCTTTTTACTTAAAACCTTGCCAGGTGCCATATTTTGTTCTCTTCTTTTTATATGGATATTACCTATTCTTCTAAAACTTTAACAAGGTATTTCATTAAACCACTGTAATGCAATTAATGTAGATGGAAACAAATTTTTGATGAACATGGAAACATCGCATTTAGAATATATAGTTTAAAAGTGTCTGTAATTTAACGATAATATTGTTTACCTTGATTCAAACTGTGATTATATCTTTATCCAGTAGTTTTTATGGGTTTAAAAAGTTGAGTTCTCTTTCTCCTTTTTAGCGTGTTTTCAGAATTTGAAAAACGGAGATACAAAGGGAGCTGTGGCAGCTGAATTCTCTTTCATGTGCGTCCAGTCCAGGTGAAGCCCAGCATAATGTACTGTAATATGTCTCTTCAGTTCTCTGATACAATGACCTGTGCATCCTCTAAATCCCCCACAGAATGCGCAGACACAGACTGATTGAGGTGAGTATGGACTTAAGTATATGTTGTTCTTTGTAGCTCTGAGGATGGCACTTTTGCCAAATGTGAGATGATGTGGATTGTAATCTATTGAGATATGAGTTCAGACTGGGCCCTGTTATACATTGTAAGAATAACTAAAGATTTGTCTGGAGTAAGTTTGGGCTTGTGGTTTTTTTTTCTTTTTTTTCTTTTCTTCCTCAAAAACAAACAAAAACTTTTTCACAGTTTCTGAGACTTTGCAGCTCCACTAACAACAGTAATCATGAAAGCACCTTTTGTGGTAAGAGCCTCTTGCGGCAGCCTGGGATAACACAGCTCCAGAAATGCCAGCCTCTTACTCAGGGGTATTGGTGCAAGCATGGAGAGAAACTGATAAAGGGTCTGCACATGAGAACCACGTTTTACCCTTCCTGCTGGTATATATTTTGTTTTTTTAATTTATTCTGTGAATATAACTAAGATTTTATAGCTGTTGGGGGAACTGTTGGTTAAATCTGGATGACTTCTGGTTCTGATCTAATTAAATAAACAGATTTGGGGTTGGTGAGGAAGAGGTGGTAAAGCGGAATATTGAGCATAGATACTCCCAAATCATAGCTCATAACAATTTCAACAAGATCACCTTTCTAGTACAATCAGATGAGAAGATTTTATTTTCTTTTGCTGTAATAGGAAAGGAGTAGGGCAGCAGTTTATCTTATAGGTCTTGGTGACAGAGGAGTATTTTAAATGCTTAGTCTTTTGTTCCATAATGAATGAGAAACAAGAGGTCTAACACTTTAACAGAGGAGGTAGTCACAGCAATTAAACAGCATTTTTAATAATACCCCAACCTTTCTGTTGGAATCAAAAGCTTGATTCTGATCCTAAACTCATACAATTGCATTGCGAGTGCATACCTCTCTCCAGCTGCCTACCTGGTGTACAAATCTCTCCTTGCTCCCTTCCTCATTGCACTCCTAAGGAGCTCACCACTCTCCTTACCGCTGGGGCCAGCCTCTTTCTCTGTAAAATACACTAGTTAACAAACATAGCAGATTGGTTTGGGTTTGTTTTTATTATCACCGTGTGCCAGTAACTCTGTTGCTGGTCACTTGGCTTCATTGGCCCCATGGTGACTGGGCTCTGCCTGTGGCTGCACTCGGCTGGGGCTCCTGGGGGACAGCCCCAAGGAAAAACCCTTTGCCTATTTTGCCACAGGGCTGGGGAGGCTGACATACATGCTGCTTTTCTGCCTTCAAGACAATAGTCATAAATACATAACCACAGGCAAATATATCAGGATCTTAAATGGCTAAATAAATAAAATTATCACAGCAGTGCTGTGGGTCAATAAAATAAAGGATAGCATTTGAAAGTGTGGCTCTTAGAAAAGCTTTGGGAGAGGAAAAATTGTCTAGGATTGCAAATACTCTTAAGAGGTATTTTCACTTACGAATACCATACAATAAAATTAATTGGATTCTTTATACCGAACCAAATCTAAAGTTTTACTAAATTCAGGATAATTTTAGTCATAAATATAAAACACAGCTTTGGACTTTAACATTTAGAACACTGCTTTTCTTTTAATAAGTCAGAAAAAAGAATATATTTACATGCATTCCCCAGTAACGTATTTTATAGAAAACAATTTCTTAAAATACTTTCAAATACAACATTTCCAAATTTGAACCACTTGAGTTGGGGTTGTCTTGTAATCTAAATTTTTAGGCAGCATTATCTTCCTTCAGCACTTAAAATGGAAACCTAAGAACACTGACATCTTAACAGTAACCCAGAAGAAATTGCTTGTTGATGTTTGGGGTAATGGGAATAAAATATCCAGAATGTTTTACTCTAATTGGCTGGTTTTGTGCTAACACATGTGCGTTAGTATGTTCTAAAATATCTTACCAAAATGCTTAAATATATTTCAACAAATCTGTTTGAAGTCTGCATTTCTGCTGCAGACAGAATAATGTCTATTGGTTTTATGTTTGACTCAGAACTTCCTGCACGGGAGATTACAGATTCATCAAGGAAGAGTCCTTCATGCAAATACCATCTGGTCCAGGACTCAGCTTTACAGAGGGTGAGAAGACTCTTTGCTAACATACAAAAGACTGAGGTGAAGAACCTACCCAAGAAGGCTGAGGTAAAAAGCCAGCTCTCATATCTGGGACTATAATAGCCCATCTTCTGCAGCCATGCTGTATGCCAGTGTACCTGTGTCAGTGGGTAAAATTCACTGGTTTCTTTAACAGCTACTACTGTTTTTCTCAGGGAATGAGTGGATTTATTTTTATGCACTTAGAACTTTTCTTTTTAAGAGTTCACGGGATGGGAGGCAACACAGGATTTTAAGAAGCACGTGTTTCATTCAGCACTCAAAATTAAAACTACTCACCTTGTTTAATTCTCTTTCTGCTCACAATCTTAGCCCAGGGTGGGGCAGGGATAAAATTAGTGTAAACAGAGCTGAAGAAAACTGAGAGAGAGGGATTTGGCTTATACAGCCAATGGTGTCTTCAAGCTAGGTAGCTTGTATAGCAGTTTTTTTTTCCTTATGTAGATATTTGAAAGCAGAATGTGTTTTCCTTCTGGCAGAATCCAGTTAGTGACCAGTGTATTTACAGTTTCAGCTTGCAAGAAGCAAGGCTTACATCTATTAAATTTGTATCTCTCTTTACTCATGTGATTTTCCCCTGGAATCAAATGAAAACATCCTTTAAAGTTTATTGTAAAAATTGAACTTTAATACAGAGACACTGAATTTGGGTCTTCATGTAGCAGAGCTCAACACCTGCAGAGTAACATCACCAAATGTTCACAAAATTGGCAAATATAAGTGCAGTAAAAACTATCAGTATTCAATTGAGTAAGGTAGCACAGCACTGTCTAATGCAATAAGAAACCAGTTGGGAAAATACATGTCCAATTTTTTGGCATTCGGATACAGAAATACAATGGGAAGGGCTGAGTTTCAAATGGTTTTCTCAGCTTAAGAAAACCAATATAAAAACAGGGCTGAGAAATCTCCTGCTGACTTTCAAAGTAGGTGCATGGGAGAAAAATATCTGCTTGACCAATGACCCTACCTTTCTATATCCACTAAAAGTTGATCCTGAGATATCAACACATATTCCCAATTTTGTCAAGAATAATTTCTGGAGCCTACATTTTACTCTTAAGGAGACATTAAAAATGTATGTTTCTAACACTTCTGTAGCACTCAGTCAGGATGTTGTCAATGCCGTCATTTCATGGTTTAGGCTAGTCTTGTACGAGTTGTCAATATTTCTGTTTCAAAATCTCCTTCATTAAAAGTGGTTGCAGCTATGGCAGGGGTTAGTAGGTTAGTAAGATTGGATACCAATACAATAATGTTAGGTGACAGGTAGTCAAGTGTCAAAATAGTCCATAGACACTATTGGCTTCCGTCAAAAGAAGATTGATACAGGGTTGTGGTTTTATTTTCCACCTACCAGAAACTACTGCTCCCCAATTAGTAAGTGAGTTGAAATTTGGTAGAAAATAAAAAAAAAATAATGTAGAGGTAATGGATCCTTGTTGGTTAGACTATTGCCATGTCTCCTCTTCTGCTTGCTGGTAAGACATGCTTAAAAGCTACAAGCCAACAAACACACATGCCAGTACCTTAAAAGCTGAGTGTGTTTTGTGCTGTGAATAGGAAAATAAAAAGAAAAATTCCCTCTGCTACCTGTCCCGCTGCCCCCGAACAAACATTTTCTCCTCCCTCTTCAGCAGCCTGTATTGGCACTTGTGGGGGGAAACAAAGTTTGTACAAAATCACTCATAGATTGCAAGAACACAGATATCCAACCTAAAAAACAACATGTAGGATAACCCAACCCAGCTGCCAGCTGAGCACTCCCTTTCAAAATCAAATGGCTAAATAAGATATTAGTGAAAGGGTTTACAATTACACTGAGGATAAGGAAGTGATTGAGGGGGTACAAGGTCAATACATAACAGGGAGGGGAAAAACAAAGACAATTATAGGATGTCTAGGCTATTGTCATCTTTCTTAAAATATTTATTTGAGAGAATTCTAGAACAGGTGTCCAGCTGAAGCATAAACATCATTACTTTTCACCCTCCAGAGCAGAAGCAGCTCTGGAGCTTTTCCAAGGCCTAAAAGCTGTTCTTAGCTATACCTTCTGCAGCACTTTCAGAAGGTTGTGTTGGGCAACAGAAGTCAGATAAAACAGTTGTGGGTTCACTCTAGTCTCTTCAGCCTCTGTAGTTCAGTTACACAAAGCGTTTACAAACTTTCCTCCAATCTGTCAAACACCTGGATATGTAGAAAACTGCAGTATCCAAAAAAAAAAAAAAATCAAAAAAGTTAAGCAAAAAAATTGTAGAAAATGTGACTATACAAATTGATGCACATGACTTTTTATTGCAAACCACATGTTAACATGCTGGTTTTTCCCCCCAGGCCACAGAGAACCTGAAGGCAGTAGAGCTTCTCTTTCCTACAGAGCTGCACAACTATACGCTTGCATCCGCTTTTTGTCTGCATCTATTTTAGAGCAGGACTCCTGTTCCCATTGTCATTTTGCTTGTAGGCAGCTTGACTACACAAGCCAACGGCTGTTGCAGCAGGCAGTGCCAGGGCTTTTCTAGGAAGGCTGCCCAGAGCTGGCTGTCTGACATACATAAAATCAGAGGGGATAGATGGAGACCTGTGGATGAGGAATGGTGTTTGAAGGTCTGGCCACACAGCATGTAAAAGCCTCATTGGATGCAGGACACAGATGAGGGTTTTCTTGCAAAAGGAGAAGTTGGGATGCCACAGGACCAACACAGGAGGCATGTCAGCAAATCAATAAGTGGCAAAACTGACCTCAGGGCTGGTCTCAAGGCCACTTAGATGTAGCCCAGGAGCCTAGAGAAAAGCAAATGTAGTCTCAATTTTCAATAAGATTTGACATATTGAATAAGCTACATGGTCCAGAAGCTGTGATTTGGTCCAGAGCTGACTGAAGCCATTAGCTGCTTCAGCTCATCTAATTTTGGGAGGTTCTCTGCAGTTGGGGTATTTTGAGTCTTTACGGAGGATTCTTTCAAGAGACTATTGTATTTGGAGTTCTTCATTGGTTTGAAGTGCTACAACAGACTGATGGATTTGTGGGCAGATTTCTGGCAAAATGTAAAAGTTTAAGATAAATGCTATCTCCTGTGGGACACCTGCACACCAAACATTGCCGTGGTCACTAGTGTGGGCTGCATCTCTGCAAGCTTGTCTGCAGGAATTCACTGGTTTTTTGCTGTGCCTGGAAAACATCAACAGGTATTTTTTCTCCCAGGGACTGTATTTAGCACCAGAAACTAATTTTGCCACAGAGGAAGGGAACAGGTCAATTATTATAGTCCCTATAGTTAGTGAACTGATTTTGTTGCATGTTTGGTTCCTAATATTGAAATCAGTGTAGTGGGCACAAGTGTGTGGGCTCCCAGAAAGATAAGGATACTTTATGTATATGTCCAACTGGAACCATTTTCCAAATTCAACACTATATTGTCTTTGCTTCTTTTGTAAAACTAATGATTTTACTTTGATTTTACTATCTTTTACTCTTGTACCAATACTACCATTTATGGAAAAATTCAGGATTTGGACATACAAATTGCTGGTACGTAATGTGTGTTAAAGACATATTTTAAATATCTTTTGAATAAAAAAAAGAGGTCAGCTAATAATTTTAACGCCCCTTCTGGCATATATTCTCTGCTCATGACCATAGTATCTAGGTCTTCATTAAGGCCACAAATCAGAAATATGCTATATATTTTTAGTAGGTTTTCCTGATCATGAGGTAAAGCGAGCAACATTGTACAACTTGGAAGTTAGTGACTCTTTTCAATAATAATAAAAAAAATTGCCACTATATAAATACACTTATGAAAAATACACTTAAAATTTTCCTGTGAATTGAAGCAGAGTTGTACCACGGTGTACACATCGTTACGTAAGACAAGAACTGAAAGAAGCAAAACCTGTTTAGATACTTGAGAAGACCTCTGCAGAAATCTAGCATCGCCATAAAACTCTCTAGCCTTGCTATTCTTAGGTGTTGTTGGGAAGGTGCCACAAAGGCAGACTTCCTAAACAGCTCCCTTGCTATCAGTCACTCAAACCTCCCATGTGACTGGTCTTTTGGCAATTGAATTGAAAATAGGAGAGATGAGATGCAAGTTGCTGGTTTTACAAATGAAGAATGAAATTGGATGCATTTTGCCCACTTTGCAATCAGCCATTATGTATATGTTTAGATTGAAAAACTAATCTGGTAGTTTTCAGATCCAATCATATTAATGAAGTAGCAGAATTACTTGTGTGATTCTGTACTATAGTCAATTTAGTAAATAGATATGAAGGAGAATAAAATACGTAAATTTTTCTAATACTCTTATAATTCTGCAGGAATGAAACCAGTAAAAAATGTAGATTGAACTTTGTTTTAATTGGTTTATGTTTAAAGATTCTTTGATCAGCGATAACAGTAATATATATTAACATGTTGCATTTTAAAGTGACGCTGCCTTTCATTAATCAAGTGTCTGTATGGTTGATTAATTTGAACAAGGTTTAAATTGCTATGAAAATTTATCATTCATAGCCATGATCTCCATTTACATATATGTTAATTATTGTAAATGTAATCTTTTTCTGAATCCTCTGGGCTGCATACTAAAAAGACACACTGATCACAGTGAGTGACTACTTTTCTATTACAAAGTGAACTCTTACCAGTATTCAGTAAAGTCTGTTTCAGTTGTCAAAGACTCAAAACATTAAAACATTTTATGCTAAAGGCAAGTTCAAATACTGTAGATACTATTTCCTTTTCAAATTATTTCTTTATTCAATGGCTAGAACATTTAAGAAAATGAAACTAAGTACTACCAACCACTATAAAATTAAGTTCTGTCTCTATGGGCTGACAGAAATTTTTCCCTTCCTACTCTGAGACTTTCTCCATACTAGCTATATTATTAATAATCATGAAAGGGTTTTTTTTCCATATGTCTTTTGAAAAGAGTGACTTGAAGAAGTTGCCAAGTCAAAATAACCCTTTGTAGTACAATTAGAACAAGTTGAATTGTGTAAGGCAGACATCATCAAGGTTTATAGCCTTTTAACATAACATAGGAAAAAATCCCTTTACAGTGGCTGTAAAATAGACAACTAGAGCTCCTCACACACACCACACTGATGCACGTGTTTAATGCAAATAAACACACTTGCTGTGCTTTCTTCAAACTCTCCAGCTCAAGAAGATGACAGTAATTTGTCTAAAACTTATTACATCTGAAGTAGTCAAGACTTTTATCAAGGTTTAAAGAGAGAGGATGTTTCACAGAACATTTCCCACAATGTTATGGAGGGAAAATGCATTGGCAGGAAATGGATTTCAGATATGAAGCGTAAAGTGTCTCTCTTTCAACAAACAACTATTACAGCTTTTATTAAAAAACACGTATCAATAGAAACTAATTACTGTCCATTAAATTACACTCTGGGCCTCATCTTGCTATTAATTCCTTTTTTGCATTCACAGAAACTGTCATTTGTTTCCTTTTTTTTGTTTGTTTATTTTCTTGAAATATCCAGCCAGATTTTATTCAGAAATGACTTAAAATAAATCAGAATTGCAAGCAGATAAGTGTTAGGGCCTCCAGACCCTGTTCCAGGAAATACTTCAGCATATGCTTATGTTCATCTTTGCTAAGACAGTATCTCTTCACTTACTTATCTTTAGAGTATGGCCTGGTTTCATCTTCCAGAGGGTGTTAAATTGTTCCTTACACTTTTTTAAACTTGTTTCCTAAGTGTTTTTGTTATTTTTACATTTTTAAAATGAATCTTTTATTACATAGTTGTGAAAGGCACCATTCCTAGGTGCGAATTAAAAGATTTCTTTATTTCCATTAATTTTTATAATTTTCTGTTTAAATGGTTTGTATTTACATAATATATTCACTGCAGGACCAGCCTCATTTCTTAGTCACAACTTAATGCAATTAAAATGTCTATCTGGAAACCTTTGCAAGCATAGCAGCTTTATACTACCTGACTGAGCAGTTTTAAAGATACTTAATTTGCAGTTTTCCATTGGACAGTCTGCTAATGAAATATAGGTTTTGGGTCCCAATTCTGTAAATAGATAAGATGAGGCACATTTGTGAAAATCATATCAATCTTTTGGCATGAGCATGCACAGATTTTGGAATGTGTTGTTGCAGTCAACATCTGGAAGAAAATGATCCTAAACATGTATCTTTATGTAGTGTTTAATATAGCATCATTGCAAGGTCTGAATGGTTTGGGTGAATGCTGAGCAGGAAAAGGTCACTTTTTTCCCCTACAGTCATGGTGGCTATCATGTCATCATATCTCGTGGCACAGATTGTTTGAAATTCATGGTTACCTAAATTGCTTTTTTCTCCCATAAATCTGAAATATGCATGGTATTTGCATTGTAAAGAGATTTTGGCGTTAATTGACAGAAGCTGTGTAGCTGCAATGTTACCCTGGATGTTATAATAATAGGAGCTACACAGTTTGTATACATATATACATACACAGATACAGCATCTGCTTTCAGAATTAAAGTGTCAATAAAGAAAATCTGTAACTTACTGCCAGCCAAAAGTACTGTGTGGCAGGAATTCTGTCTGCAATATCTGCACGTCCCTGACAACACCAGGAAATTAAGATGCAGATAAAAACCTAAAAATAAAGTAGACCAGTGTATTCAGTTACAATTTTTGTGATTTGAAGATGACACTGAAAAATCAAGAGAGTTCTGAAAAACGTTCAGAATTCATTTGAAATCTGTCAAATGTGCTTCATCATGAGAAATTTAGTAAATTTGGCTAGGAGAGGCATAAACCAGCGTTTGTTCACAGTACAAGAATCAGGGTGTACGCAACGAAATTGTTAGGGCACAGGGTTAAAACAAGCAAAGCATAGAGAATTACCTTGATATACAAAACGTGGTATTAAAACTCACTGCTATGGAATGTACAGAGGTGAAAAAATACAAAGGATTTAAATTAAAATTCATAGAAGAAAAAAAAATCTCATAGAAGTTTTTAGAAATCTTTGTGGATTTTTGGTTTAGGAAGCCTTTGGGTGATTGTTGGAGGCCAGAAGGACATGCTGGCTTACTGCTAACTACTCCATTGGTATCTCTGCAGTTGCTAGTTGTGAATTTTATTTATATTCACTAAGTGAAGAATTAGTTTAGTATTTATTTACTTAAGGCACCTATCTGTTAGTAATTCCACGCTAGACATTTCTGCCTGTCCTTACCTCAGCCCCTGACATGAAATGAAAAACCTCACAGTAGTGAGAATGGCATGTTGACAAGAAAATGTCTCATTGCCTAACCTCTGCAGTTTCCTCTACCCATTCCAGGAACTGCTTTCTTCAGTGACTTTCTTCTTGGTCATCCAAACAAAAGCCTCCCATGCCTGCAACCAGAGGAGCCTGCGTCGTTCCCTGCCTCATCTCCTACAGCCTGAGTCCAGCCTAACTCCACTGGGCCCTCTGGCATGTGGCCTCTTGGGTCTCTGCAAGAAAGGATCTCAGACAGTGACTTCTGTTTGCTATCACCATAGGTAGAAGGAGGCTTCCCAGGGCATCAGGTCCTTCCACATAACAAACATCTCAAAGGAGGTACTAAATACTGGATGTGTGCAAAATTTCCTCCCAGCTTTCTAATTAGAGTGCCCAGAAGCTGTTTTGAGGAGGCTACTGCAGGTATGTAATACAAGTCTCCATTGGAGCAGGATGTCAGAAGCACTTCCTCATGCTTCTCCCAGAGGGGCTTCTGGGCAAACTTTGAGCCATGAGATCTCTAAAATAAGGAATGTTACTTCTGTTTTTGCTGACCTTACACAAAGAACTATGAAAGGCAAAGAATTATTGCACAAGTCCCATTTCCAACATCTGGGCACCTTCAGTCAGGCCAGCAGAAGCTGTCACCAATGTTTGGTGGGACCTTTTACAGTCTCCTGTTCCCCACCCCCTCCAGCAGGAGATCTAGAAACAAACAGGGCCTGTGTGGAGCCACATCCTACCCCGGGCTGAGAAGAGCCAGTGGAGCTGGAAGTCTTCTCACTTAAGTAGACACCAGCAGCCAGTCTCTTAAAAGCCCTTTCAAATGTGTCACAGGAAAGCTGTAATTTTCAGTGTGTGACTTGGCTACCTCAGGGTCTCTGCCAGGGAGTTTCCTCCCTTCCCTCACCTTCAAGTACAAACTCCTGCACTCCAATTTCTGATCTAAAGGACAGAGGACCTTTTTGAGTTTCAGACATGACATTTGGGAAATTCAATTTAAGCAAAGATACCTGTTCCCAGGAAGTGAATTATTTTAGTTGAAATTTTCTAAAATGTGGGACTAAACAGTTACCAGACTTGATTGAGACACTTCAGATCACTTCGTAGAAGTCCGGTAAATGAGGAATAAAATGAAATAGGGTCTTAGAATAGAAAGCTTCAATGCTACTTGCAGTAAAGGCTGACTGTCAATTTTGCTGACATGTAAGCGTGTGTGTGTGTGTGTGTGCGTGCGCGTTTATTTTAGAGTATGCGCTATGTGTCTTGGTTGATAAAACTCTAGTCAATAGAAAAGATATAAAAATACTCTGCAAGTTTTAAATAGATGCACTGTAAAACCAAGGTCTGGGTTAATTTTTGTTGAACGGTTCTTGTTTCTTAGTTTATAGTGGCAATGATATTGACTTACATAGTTGAACAAATGATTCATATTAATATATATTAATTCATGTATATGATTTTTTTTTTTTTTCCCCTGCAGACAGAAGCTACTGGAAGTATACTGGCTAACTGCTATGTTTAAGGTAAATGAGCCCAAAACATCTTTTAAAATAGTTTCTGGACATCTGTTTAGAGCCTAATATATAAACTTGTAGCAAGGGTGGGGACTGTGCAAAGATGAGGGGTAGTTGACCTGTTGACCAAGCTGAACTGTAAGTTTATTCTGTCACAAAAATCTTCTCCACTTAAAATACAGCCAAGTTGCAATTTTCTGTATCTACATTGCATAGATTGCATCTGTAGCAGCCCCAATAACTTAGCCTATACTGTTAATCATACAAACACAAAACAAAACAGTCCTGTCCCAAAGAGCCTACAGACCATGAATAGTGTAAGTCATAAAGACCAGACACATTTGTGGGAGTATAAGGACCCAATGGTAATCGGCATGACAGGTAACGATCTCAACCCACCAACTGGCACATGGACATGATGCCAAGGAAAGGTGAGGTTTATGGAAATATTTGCAAGCAAAAGACAGGGGAGATGTATGGCACTTTCAGCCAGCTGGTACTGAACAGGAGGATAGCTTGGAAAAAAGAAGAAGGATCTGTGACATTGAAAGAGGGATTGGTAGGTTGGAGGTGGACTTGTGAATTACTTAGCCTTAACAAAGATGAAAGCAACACAAGCAAGTTGCTTTAGCTTTTTGTGTCAGAGAAGAAGTTACTGGAGGGAGGAAAGAAAAAGGTGGTGAGAAGAATTAGGATCTCTGCAACATCCTTCTTAATGAAAAGAAGCAGAAAGAGTCACTTTTGCTTCTAACACATAAAGACAATGTGCAGTGATTAAGATGAAGTAATACATGCATTGCTAAATGTATGGTGATAAAAAAACATATTTAAGATGCACTATGTGAAAGGAATCTGCCAGACTTCATTGCAGCTTCAATACAAATGTGTTGGTATGAGCTGGTGACCACCTAATTGGAGTGAGTGACAGGATCACCCTGTAGACTAGAACATCTGAGAAAACAGATTATTTATGGGAGTGGATTAAAATTTACTATGTATGGATGCATCGCACTGCAGTTCCATGCATGTTTTACACTACCCATAGCTGTGTGCTCCACCTTTCCCTGGTGCCTAGATAAACAATTTCAGTTTGGGCCCAGATCAACCCTTGATCAAATATTTGGCTGTCTGCATGCTTTCCTGTGTCCTGAGAAGGGAAAGAAAGGAATGGCTGAGAGTGAGAGAAGTACAAAGTACGGCACTGCCTGAGTCAGCAGAGGTCCTGCCTTGTGACAGTGCAAATGGTTTTTGAACTGACTTAATGAAAAGACAGAGATTTTAGTCTGAATGGCAAGAGACAATTCTGGAGTAGGGTGGTAGAGCTGTGACATTTGCAAAGCACCCAAAGCCTGAGTTTGTGTTCCAGGGGGCTTCTCCACACAGGGCTTCAGAGAGGAATTAGGGAGAGTGTTGTGGTTTAACCCGGCAGGCAGCTAAACACCACACAGCCCCTCGCTCACTCTCCCCCTCCCCAGTGGGATGGGGGAGAGAATCAGAAGGAAAAAGAAAACCCTAAAATTCATGGGTTGAGATAAAGACAGTTTAATAGGACAGAAAAGGAAGGGAAAATAATAATAACAATAACAACAACAACAACAACAAGATACAAAACAAGTGATGCACAATGCAATTGCTCACCACCCGCTGACCGATGCCCAGCCCGTCCCTGAGCAGCGATCGCTGCCCCCCAGCCAACTCCCCAAGTTTCTATACTGAGCACGATGCCATATGGTATGGAATAGCCCTTTGGCCAGTTTGGGTCAGCTGTCCTGGCTGTGCTCCCTCCCAGATTCTTGTGCCCCTGGCAGAGCATGGGAAGCTGAAAAGTCCCTGACTAGTGTAAACACTACTGAGCAACAACTAAAAACATCAGCGTGTTATCAGCATTGTTCTCATCCTAAATCCAAAACACAGCACTATAGCAGCTACTAGGAAGAAAATTAACTCTATCCCAGCTGAAACCAGCATGTGTCAAATCCTATGGGAATCACACAGGAAAAAGTAGGGAGAAAGGAATAGGGACGATCTGCTGAAGGTGCATGAATGCATGATTGGAGTTGTGGGAGGAAAAGAGGGAGAGGACAGAATCATGAAATCTGAGGGACCACTAAACACTTGAGTAGTTGTAATATACTCTATTTGTTGGAGAACAAGCATGGAAAGCAAGGAACCATAGTATCTCCTGAACCTATTGCTCCTATTCTTTTGAGGCCTCCAAAGGCCCCTTTGAATGTACTTACTTGAAAAGTACACTTCTGAAACAGTTACTGTGTTATAAGTGTATTCTTTTTAGTTTTCTCTTTTTATAGTAGAATCTTCTTTAGCTCATATAAGAGATTGGGGTTTGTTATTAAATCTAAACAAAATAAACCTAAGAAAGGAATCTATTCCTGTTTCTTCTTACTATTAAACAGGGCAAAAAAAAGAAACCTATCGTCTGGATTCTAGATAATCCATGTAGCATTTACAGATGCATTACTTTCAAGACCACATTTTTCTTTTAATAGAAAAGGATGCTGCTGTCTGTGACTTAATCTAAATAAAGATCTCCATTGTTTCTCTCTGTTAATGATCACTTCAAACATTCTCTTTACCAATTTGTTTTTCCAAAGAGAAAAAAATACTCAGCAACTGAAGATCAGCAGAAGGATTACATATTTCACCTCGCTAAAGCCTAATTTCTCCTTTTGAAGGGTAATAGTCTCAGATTTCTAATACAATCTAAAAACTGGATTGCTTTAGGCTTCTACCAGGCTATAAAAGAGTTACCATCTGAGTTAGGGTGCAACCATGCCGTTGCCCATGCACCAGCCCTATTGAATTCAGCTGGGGGAGGGGTGCAGTTCTGCCGTGCTGAACAGCTGCAAAATTGGACCCTTACAATAGAAATTAGTCTGGTAGGCAGCCAGGAAGAACAAATATCAGGAGCCGGGTTTCTCCACAGTTACAGACCCACAATCACACAATGCTTCACCCCCAGATCTGCTTTGCTTGCTCGATTTCTGTGTGTATGAGAGCCTGCCCTCCAATCACTTCAGCAAGCATCTTCTGTATTTCAGCACCCTGCCCGCATACAAGAATGATGGAGTCAGCATGCAGAGCGGAGGCAGGCATGCATGAACACCAAAACAAAGCCGGCTTGGTCTAGTTTTAGGCCAGATCACTTTGAGAGTGTCCTTTCAATGAGGACTTGTGGGCTTTCAGATTTTTATTCAGATTAGCTGCACTTACTGGCAGTAACAGAGAATTAGTTTTGTCTTCTGCTGGTATTTCACTTTTTCCCATATACCCGCACTTTGCCAAGAAGCCTCCCTCCCCCCCAAATAATAAAATCTCTGTACATTCTCCAACCCTACTCTACATATTTTTCTCTTCTAGGACATCTGTACTCTGCATACTTTTGCATTCTCCCCTCACCCTTTTCTTCTCAGCTGCTCCATGTTTTTATGTCTCTCAGGAGGGGTTAATTCTTTACAGCTGCGTCCTGCTTGCCAGGAGTCTCACATGTGCAAATTATTAATCTTTTCTATTGCTACAGTAACTCCCAAGGCTTTAAACACCCCCTACCTAAAACTGGCCCTTTTCCAAAAAACTTTTCATATTCCCTCACTAAAAGATAATTTGGTCCCCTGCAGGGTTTGCACTGTTATTTAGCACAATTGGCTAAGTAGAATTCCTTATTTCCACATAATAATTTACAAATTGGAGTTTAATTTAGAAATTTAAACCCCAGAGTATTGAATTTCTCAGGTTCTTGTACAGATATGTTAGTTTGGTTTTTTTAGTTTTGTTTATAAAATTGCATTGTTTTCTTCTGTTTTGCTTTTAAAATTGAATTTTGAATAATGTGTGCCATTTAGCGATTGTAATGATAATGATGTGAAATGCAATTTGTAATGTCAACTGATGTAGCTAGGCTTCCTTTCCAAGAGATACAGAAGCTGATTCTTAAATACAGAATGACTTAACTGAGTAAGTAAAGAATGTCCTAAATTTCTGTTTAATGGGAGGTTTAAGTTATTAACATTAATTTAGCCCACTTATTTTTTTAATTTAGGATATTAACTCAATACAGACTGTCCATGGTTTATATCAGCAATCAATTATGGACACAGGAATGCATATATCGTATGATTCTCGCTAGATACAAATCTATGCACAAATAGAAATGCATCTACTAGTTGTATAGACACGTAACTGTCTATAGGCATACACACACCTTATTTTGGCCTGGGATAACTGATGAGCTGGCATTTTTTTCTGTTCTCTGTCTTTCTCTTTCCAATGTGTTGTCCTGATTTCCTATATATTTCTCCGCTACTGATTGGATATCATTATGACACTTCCAAGCTTCCAAATAAATAATTTATTTTGAAAGTTAGATATGTCATATTAAAGCATTAAGACACTCCAGACAGTGCATTACTGGTTGATTATATGCCTCCAGTGGTATTATAAGGCACAGGCAGAGGACTGAGTGATTTTAAACACCTGACAAGTGCAATAATCCCCAAGAACTGCATGGCCTGGAGCATCTTACTGCTGTTATGAAACAGAATTTATAAATAAAAATAAGAACAGCCAAACCTATTTATTTATTGGGCATTATGACACTGGTATGACATCACTGAGGACCAATCAGTAACCTTGGCTTACATTGACTGCCAACAGTCATTTCCTAACGCAAACAATAAACCCAAATACTTCTAAGAAAATATTAAACAGTTCTGAGTTTAATGTGTGCAAAGGAAATGTAAAGGTGGGTTAGCTGCAATTCAGACACATGATCTGTTTAATATATACAGAAAGACTCCCTGTAGGCCAATTAAAAAACCTTCCAAACAATGTTGACTATTAATTCACATAGTATTTATAACTCAAGTGAGTTAAAATTTAACATCTCAGATAAGAGCTCTGTAAGGAGAAAGATTTCATTAGCGCAATAACCAGATATGAATTGTATTTTGTCCTGTGAAGAAAATTTTAAACAAACCTTTTAACAGTGAAGAGGTTATGGGAGATGTAAGAATGCTGCTTGTAGATTATTTTCTCATTAGGAATAAAAATTCCTGGATAAAGAAGTCTAGCTCTGAAAACTATAATATGTATAGCTTGTAAAACTGTAGCTGTAAGAATGTGCTGCAGCACATAGTGGTAGCATCAAAGCTGTAGTTAAACAAATATTGTGGTAAAGAACAGACATAAAGGAGTGGAATTTTTTCTGGTGCATATATAAAAATAGAACTTCAGAAATGTCATGGCTAACACATTTAGCTGCTGGACATTGAAAATCTTCCCTGTGATTCACAACCCAAGGCTCAGCATAATCAAGAGCTGTTATATTCTTGTGCGTAAGCACAAGCTGTAGTGACTTTCCTCTTTGACTCTATGGCAGGGAAAATGTGTTCAAATAAAGCGGATCACCCTTAACAAGAATGTGGGATGGCAGTGATAGGAGTAAAGGTATGGAAAAGGTTCTGGGCTATTGTGCTGCAAATAACTTACATACTGATGAAATAGAAATCATTGCACAATTGACGACTACCGGGGAGGAATTTTTCACACGGACTGTAAGACTGGCAGATCTCTGAAGACCACCTAGTCCACCCTCCTGTTCAAGCAGGGTCACCTGGTAGGTTGCCAGGAGTCATACCCAGTTGGGTTTTAAGTATCTCCAAGGATGGCGATTCCACAACCTCTCTCTGGGCAACCTCGTCCATTTGACCACCCTCCAAAAAGTGGGTTTTTTTCTTATGTTTAGATGAAATTTCATGTATTTCAGTTGGTGTCTATTTTTTCCTGTCCTTCCACCAAAAAACACTGAGAAGAGTCTGGCTCCATCTTCTCTACTCCCCCCCACCATGACCACCAGGTATTTATACACAATGATAAGACCCCCCAAGCCTTCTCTTCTTCACGCTGAACACCCCCAGCTCTCTCAGCCTCTCCTTCTATGAAAGATGCTGCTCCAGTGCCTTAATCATCTTCTTGGCTCTTTGCTGTGCTTGCTTCAGTAAGTCCATATCTTTCTTCTACTGGGAAGATCAGGACTGGACCTAGCACTCCAGATATTTCTCACTAGGGCTGAGTAGAGGTGAAGGATCACCTTGCTCAATCTGCTGGCAATGTTCCTAATGCAACCTGTGGTGTTGGTGGCTGCCTTTGCTTCAAGGGAGGATTTTTGGCTTATATTCAACTTGTTGACCACCAGGTTTCTTGGATTATTTGTTCCCTCACCTTTACTTGAATCAAGGTGAGGCTGATCTGCACTGCTGTTCCCTGGATTCTCCTTCTGTCTTAAAGACAGGAGTGACATTTGCTTTCTTCAAGTCCTGAGGAACACACAGTGACCTTTCAAAGATAATAGAGAGTGGCCTTGCAATGACATTGGTCAGGTCCTTCAGCACTTGTGGGTGCATCCCATCAGGTCCCATGGACCTTTGCCTGCTGGTAGAGATGCTTTTGCCCCATTTGATTGGGTGGATCCCATCTATTCCTAGTAGTCCTTAGTCCTCCAAGGGGGTCCTATGGTTGTAAAAGCCATAGCCCTCTTGTCAGCTCCAGCCATGCAACCAGTTGTTGATCCACAGTATCCCTCCACTCCTCCTCAAGCCAATTTTCCTCACAGACAGGACCAAGGAGAAAACCTCCTGAACCCCCATGCCCTTGACCCTCACCCTCAGAGATATGTAGATATTCAAGATAGCAGCAGCAAGAAACCTAAGATGCACATGAAGAAAAATAGTGCCATATGTTAGTTATGCTCTTCCCCACTCAGAGTGTGGATTCCTATTTCTCTAAGCCAGATTCAATAAGTGTAATGGAAGAGCCAGTATAATGCACCATGTGTATGTGCCACATATACGTGATGAAACAGCCACTGTTGTCCTGAAGAATGTTTTGAATAAGACACGGCTCTCCAGGCTACCCACAGCTTAATAGCAGTACTCTGTGCTTGCAGAGCAAATGGTTCTCACTTGCATGTTGTGTAACACACGCACAAGGAGATGTGCACACATACAGATATAGACTTGAATTACACATCTGCATGATTATGTTTATATAATTAAAAAATACTACTCATCTACTGCTTGCAAGACCAAATGTTGCTTTTTCTAAAATTTCTGATTAACCATGAAGAAAAAGATTTGCCTATAAATGATTTGTGTTGCTATACAACACTGAATTCATTCAAATACTACACTAGAGCAGCCTGCAATCTAAGACGACAGGAACTGCCATGCCAGAGCAACGCAAAGGCCATGATAGCCTGGTATCCTGTCTCTAACTGCAGCCAGCACCAGATGCTTCAGAGGAAAGTGTAGCACCTCTATAAGGGGTGCAACAGAGTAGTTTTCCCATGAGGAAAGGTAACTCCCTAACTCGGTCATTTCCAGCATACGTTTTGTACTATTAAACATTGAAAGTGTTCACTGGCTTGGGATTTTCTTTATGGCAACTACTTATGTAGTGCAAAATTATCGGAGAATTTTTCCTATTGACAGAAATAATAATTTTACTTTTTAGCCTAGTAAGCCATTTTTCTCTCCAGTCTTTGCATCCATGAGCTCCTCAGGAGAATTTTATCTTCCATTAGAAAAAAGTTATTGATTCTTAAAACTTTCTAAAAGCTACTGTAAGAATACTGTCTTACCATGTATCTGCTGTAATTCAAAATGGAAACAAAAGAAAATTCAAAGATTACAGAGCATATTCCTATCAGTTTGCTTTGTCACAACTGATAGAATAACAGAACTATATATTTAAAAAAAACCCAACCCTGTCCTGATAGCATAGACGTGTTCAGAGAATCTTGTTCCCATGGAAATTCCATATTCTGCATAAAGTCATCTAGTGTTTACAGCCTGGTTCATTAGCAGTCCATAGGCAAAGATGAGATATTTAATCCGTCTTTCCATAATAGTGAATCATCATCTGAATTTAAAATTCAAGTGGGTAGAAGGCTTTTTGCATTATTTTAGCCTGTCCAGCACTGGAGCTTCAATGTCTTATGGAGATGGTCCTATATCTAACTGTGCAGGGCTGTCTTAGTGTGGGTATGTATGTTAGTGTTGTCCTCGTATATTGTATTAGTGTCTCCCCCCGTATATACACACACATGTGCACACAATTTTCTTAGCTTTTTCCAGCCCATATCATCCAATTAATTGCTTCTCATGCTACATTCTTTATAATGAGAGTGGGCAACAAGGACAGCGTGCTGGCAAGCTTTTCTGCTCTGAAAGGGAAGTCCATCACTCCTGCAGTGTACCAGTTCAGTGCTGTGAAATAATCCCTGGCTCTTGTTTTACCCTTCCCTTGGGGTACCTGCTCCACTGAATGACCCCATCGTGCTTGGTGCATTGAGATTTTGAAACTAGCTGCTAACTACTGTGGATGCGTTTCCTGACCTTACTGGTGGGAATTGAACCAAAGTCTCTCAAGTGCTGTACGATCTAATTAATATGCATCTTATTCCAGGAAAGACTCATTACTTTATAGATATTTATATAAGGCGTATGCCTGCTATAACGGTTAATAACTATGAATAAAGTTTCATTTCTGATAGAGGAATAAAGCTTTTGTTTAGATATGGATTTTTAGTTTTATTAAAAAAAATTAGAAAGTATGATTATGATAATTGGGTGAGAGTTCCAAATGGTGACACAAAGTTTTTATTCTTGCCTTGAGTGCTAGCTGGAATCGCCTCTCCTTCCTCACCTAAAATTTAAAAGAGAAGTGGGCAGGAACTAATTCAAGAATTAATTCAAAGCAGCAGCAAAGGATCCAGAGTCTCTGCTGGAGACTTCTGGTGCTGGAAAACTTCTGGTGTGCAAGAAAGTGAAATGAGTGATGGGTGATAATGTTCTGAAATATTAAGTATAAACCAAGTCCTGTCATTTTTAAACTGAGGAAAGTTTTACCCTACTCACAAAGGCTAACTATTAATCTGGTTTCCCCTGTCTTTTGGAGGTGTGAATGTTTATTTAGATCCTTTTAAAAACTAGGCTGGCATGTAGCTTTTATTGAGGTTAAACTTTTTGGCAACATTATAAGGCCTCCAGTCCCAGAAGGAATTAGTGTGTGGGTGCTGCAGAGGGGGGCAAACCCCTGTGGCCGGGCAGACTGGGCACCTGCATTTGCTCCCTGTCAGGTTCAGCTTAACAAGTAGAAATGACAAAATAACAGCAGTGCTTCTAAGCCAGGTGGTTCCAAAGCAATTTTGGAGGCTCAGGATTTTTGGACAACCAAATTTTAATGCTTATTCATGCTGCAAGTAGTACTTCAGTTCTGTTCTTCTCAAACCAATAGAACTGAAATACTGTAAATTGATAAAATATGCTTTTACTGTAACATTTTAACATGGACTTAGCTTCTGTTAAGATTTCCATGAAGTCCAATTTTACTGAGCCACGTCTATAGAAAACAGTAAGAATCAGAGATGATGCAAACGTGGGGAGCAGTCCTGCAATGCTTACCACTTGGCAGGGCTGAGAGTTACAAATCGGCTCATTCTGCTGCAATTACATGGGTTCGTTTACCACTGCATGAAAGAGACGGTTCTGGCCACCTCAGAGGGCAGTGATAATTCTTCCCTATCTCATTCCACAGTCCACAGAAGCAAGAGGAGTCCCAGGGAGTTGTGTGAAGTTTTGCACCATCTTTATCCTTGTGGAGCATCATGGCCCATGTACAAAGATGATGTGCAAATTAATGAGGCACTCCATGGCAGCTGTGAGTAAATGTGTCAAGGTATGGAAGATGGGAACCCCCATATCCATTTTAATGTTAATTTTCAAATGACAATTACTCTATCTATCATTCTACAGCCCTTAGAGCTGTCCAAAGGAGGAAATACCTAGGAAGAAGAAAACAAGCCAGGAAATAAGTGAATGTTTAATGGAGATTTTTATTTAAAACCCATGTATATCCTAAATATATATATAGCTCTCTTTGGAATAACATGATGTTCTTACAGTGCATGATTTGGCATGGTAAGGGAGACTTGGGACTATTGGTTTTGTAGAAGTGAGTTGCATACTTTGGAAGTGAGGCTTGGGGAACCGTACATCTGTGTGCATGCTAAAAGTCAGCAGTGCTGCATTTTTGGCAAGCTGTGTTGACTGTAAATAGATGTTCTGGGGATGATTGTCCCAGGGGTGCTGTGTCTATTATTGAGATGTTGTGTCAACCTAGGATGCTGAAGTCTTTCTTTTTTTCACAGTCTCATTCTGTTCTTGCTTGGCCATATTCGAGTTTGTGCGGAAACTTTTTCCTCCCTCTGTTCATACTGATCCACAGCAATACTGAGAGTAAATGGGAATGAGTCGGATCACTTGTGATAGCTGCATGGTGTTAAAGTTTTGGGTAACCCCTCCTCTACCCATCCCAATACCCATGCAGTCATGCATATGCTTGTATTTCCATGGGACACGCGGTATGAGTAAGTGTGAAGGCTCACTTTAAGAAGTGCCACGGGGTTGAATGGACAGATGCTGCAGTCAGTACCAGCAAAGCTACCTGGTTTATAGCCTTATGTTATCTGCACTCAGCTATAGGAAAGTTGTAGCTACGTGCTGTGAGGTAAAGACAGCAACACAAGAACAAAGAAATAGTCCTTTTGGGTCAGGTTAAGACTCATCTAGTCCAGTGTCCTGCCTCTGACAGTGGATCCCAGTCAGCCAAAGGCAGTATGTTGCTACCACTTGTGCTCCTCAGCGTCCAACACTTTTCAGCTCAGAGTATTTCCTGAGCTGGATTTGTTTCTTACAGTAAACTTCAAAAAATGCCTTCTCTGCGCATTCGCCCAGTCTTACCTTGCGACCTCTGCGCATCCCTGGCAGCCTTTGGCAGCAAGTTCCACAGGTTTGCTCACCAGTGCTCGAACTTTCCTTCTCTAACTGGATTTTGTTTGTTACCTCCTACGTTTCTGTACTGGGAGAGCTGGTGAACAACTGATGCCATGGGAATCAATGCCCTTTCACTCTTTTCTGGCTGCTCATGGTTAGACTTGTGCATTCTCTTCTAGTCGTCTTTTCCAAGCTGAGGTGTCCTCATCTACCCAGTTCTTTGTACAGCTGTCCATTACCCTTGTTGGCCTTTTCTGGTTTGACCGTATCCTTTTTGAGATGAGACCAGAACTGCAGAACTATTCAAAATGTGGGTGAATCATAGAATTATTCAAAGGCACAGTGTTTGCTTCTGTTTTATTTCTATTCCTTCCTAAAAATTCGTAACAGTTTATTTGCTGCTTTGACAGATAATGAGCACTGACCTAATTCTTCCTTGGATCTATTGTACATTCTTATTGCTGAATTACAATTGTCAGTTTCAGAACCTATTGAAGTTAAGACTTTTCCTGTGCGCGTCAGTCTTTCTTTATTCATAGTGAATTTTGCCTACCATTTTACTGCCCAGCCATGCAGCCTTGTAAGATCTCCCTGCAATTCTTGGCAGTCAGTCATTGTCCTCAACGTCCTATATTTTGTAAATGCAGAACAGTGTTTTGCCTGAGTATAGAAGGTAATTAGAGAAAATACGTTGTTCTTGTGTACAACCTTTTCTTCATATATGTCAAATCACTTTGAGCTAGAGCTAGTTACAGCCTATGCTTTACAGGTGAGAAACTGCAGGATGGGATTTGCCGCATTCACTCAGTAAGTGGGTGAGTGAAAGATCTTTCTGTGGCCAGTTAGTACCTATCCAGTGGCTGGGTGTCACCTGGCATTCACGTTGTGGGATTATGTGGTTTTTTTAAAAAACTGTCCTGGGTATTTTCAATATGAAAGTACTATTTCAACCTCTTTTGTAATACTTATTTCTAGCACTTCCAATCATTTTGGTTAGTTGGGGATGACATCATTTGTTTAATGATAACAAATTGGACTCTGCCCTGGGAGCATAACAAAAACCCATCTATGGAAAGGAGGGGGAATTTCACCCTTAGGTGTTCAAAGTTGATTAGATCTCATTACAGAGTGCCTTGAGTGAAATGATTTGGAGCTCTGCATTTCTCAGTTTTTTCATACACTGAATTTTTGTGTCACAAAACCCACTAGATTTGTGTAGGGACTAATACTCCCTCTACAGAGAGTGAAGCCTTAAAGGGACACAATATTTGAATTATCTTTCCATCTCTAGTGCTAACTACTAGCAGGCTTATATGCAGCAGTGTGGCTTGCCTTCCCCCATCATCCCTTTTACAATAATTCATAGAGGACTTCAGTTTTCAGTGTTGTCAATTTGGCACCTTTTGCGGAGTACTAAATTCACCTTAAAAAAACATGTCTACACATTAAGGGTTCTATTCATGAATGACTAACACCTCATTTGCACTTGAATTTCATTCAGGTTAAATGGAAACATTGTGCAATGCTGTGGAATTTACACAAATTTGATATCCTTGAATACAGATTGCTGGTAATGAAACTGACACTTTGTTGTGCATATTAAAGATGCCCAGAAGCCAAAGGAGGATGGGGAATAAGAGAAAAAAGGATCAGAGCTGGACTGAATGAGCAAAGTACCCTGACAGAGGAGTGGGAAAGGGAAAGAGGAAATCAAAACAATTTTGTAATGTGTAGGTGTTCCCTACAGCTCAGCCCTGGGAGCAAGCAAAGCTTGGGCTTTTGATGCTTGCTCTATCTGTTCAGAGACCTGAGGGTTTCACCTATCTAGGCAGTGACATTTGTGTGGGAATCTGTACTCATCTAAACTGAGTCTCCCACTTCCCATTTGAATTTTGTGTTCCCAGACAATTGCTGAAGGAGTTTTCTCCTACCTAGCTTTCTAAGGATTCTTCTTTCGTGTGCCTTAGTGTTTTGGGGAATGTGGGGGGAGGAGAATTCATGAGGGTGGAATCTGGAATTTGACACAAAACCTGACTTTACTTTTTTGTCATTTGGGTATTTGGAGCACTACAAGCTTTTTTCTCATGAGATCATTGTCTTTTCCCTTGACTCATATGACACCAAGCACAGTGGCTCACAGATCTATGACATCTATGACCAGCTAGTCACTGGTGATTATTATTCAAACTGAACTTCCTTGTGCTATGTAGAAGTTTTAACATCTCAGAAACTAGTGCAAAGTTCGTCTTCACAGGCACGAATATAAACTAACAGAAGAGAAATCAGGGAAATGTTTAAGAACCTTTTTACTCCCTTGAACATGTAACAGGAATATGGATAGTAATAACTACACAACCTTGTTCTGAAGTTTCTGCCGAATTGCAATTAGACACATGTGATCTGGAGAAAATTATTTTAGGAGATACTATGAAATTTCATTATCACATTCCACACAACCTCATGTGAAAGCATTTGTCAATAGCCTGCAGAAGGTAACAGTCTGGTCGCCTGCAAGAATGGGGACCACTTATGATTTTAAGATCAGTAGTGAACCTATGCTCAAGCTGCAGAAGCTCTGTCCAATAGCACCTGCCTAGGTGGCCAAATTTACTTTTGCATAACAGCAAGCTTCAGGTACACTTGTCCTACTAGACAGAGATAGAGATCCCGGCTAAAAATTCAGAGGTTTCATGATACTGACTGTTAAGTTTTTCTGATGATTGTAAGTATCTGAAATCACTCTCAATCCACTGGAAAGAGCTAGTCACTGGTGGTTATTATTCAACCTGAACTTCCTTGCACTATGTAGGAGTTTTAACATCTCAGAAACTAGTGCAAAGTTCGTCTTCACAGGCACAAATATAAACTAACAAAAATCAGGGAAATGTTTAAGAATCTTTTTACTCCCTTGAACGTTTATCCTCTGTCTTTGCTCTACATCAGGTCTTTTTTTTTTTTTCCATTATATACAATACATCCAATTTTCTCTCTTCACTGGTTAACACACCTGAGAATTATTGTGTGGGAAGAAAAAAATCTGCTATTTGAATACCAAGTCACAATAGACAAAGTCTAGGCTCTGGTATCTACTCAGGGGACAGGTACTTTCTCCACCTTTCAGAGGTCAGCAATCAACGGTATGAGTTTAAGGAGTATAAACGATTATGTATAAGAACTTTTCCTTTATTCTTTTTNTTGGTACTACATCTACACACCTCACTGTTTCACGTGCCTGTTTTTTTTTTTTTGTTTAAATTTCCCTGCAGAAATTGATCTGGGTTGCAATTTTAATTTCAACAGGGCTGCTTGGAAAAGCAAATCTGAAAAAGAGGCTGTCATAAGCTGCATATCATTATTACAAATTCATATAACCAAGACCTGGGTTTGGAAGTCTGGCTGCTGTAGCTGCAATAATACCAAAGCGAGTTGTACTCTGTGGAGGAAACATGTCAGGCACATAATCCTATTCTTCTTTTGAAGTTTCTTTCTTCAGGAATATTAAATAAATAGACTGTAAACTGTTGAAGTTACCACGCACTATTGAGCAGCACCCTATAAGGAAAATAAGCACTGAAGAACATATACATGACCCCCAGAAATCTCTACAAGTCGCTTTCTAAACAACCCTGAAACCTTTGGCTCAGCTGCATTAAAAATAGGAAAAATAAGCAGAGTAACAGGAGAACACGTCAATACATAAAGTTATAAATTAATTTTTTTTTTCCAAACGGAATTTGTTTGTATTCTGGTGATCCTATCATGGTTACTGGTGTGTTAATATTTTAAAAATAGTAACTTGAGAAGCTATTCGGGCCTGAGGATCCTATGCTGGGGAGTTTTAAGCTTCAAGGTACCTTCCTCTATCAACACAAAGAATAATAATCGGCCAAAGCCCAGGTTATCAGCCTCCTCTGTTACAGTGTGTAGTGTGATTTTGCTCCATGGTGATGCAATGTTGCAATGATTTATATCAAAGCAAGCAAACTTCAAGCTGAAACTGCAAAAAATATAGGGAAGGTCAGTGATAGGAACTGCTAAAATGTTGCAGCTTCTCTGAAGCTGCAAAGCAGCCCACTATGAACACTACAAAGCTGAGAACGTTTCGCTAGTCTTTGATTTCTTATTTTTGAAAGGTTGTAATGGAGCCAGCAGGTAACCTAAGACAATCAGGGAATGTTTTAACAGAGATGCCATATATCTGAGTTTCTCCTATAGCTTCATACTATCTATACATTCCTTTGCTTTGTGAAAAGACAGAAAGCTGTTGCAAATAAAATTAAGGTCTCTAGAGAATAATAAAGTAAGAAAGTGATTACGATGTGTAGCAATTATTTACCTGTCTGCAGTCATAGGCAGATATTAATGACAATGGAAAAAGCAGTCAATGATGACATTAGATGAAGAAAGTACAGCAACCTAGGTGTTAAAAAAAAATGACTGGAATTATTCAGTTCTTTGTTAATTAGCAGATGGCTATAACACAAGTGGAAGAAAAAGACCTGCTTTTTTCTTCCTTATTTTGCCATGCCTGAAGGGTGGGACAAACAAAAGTATTGCCCAGTCACCCAATCATTTTAGATGAATTCTGTTCTTGAAAATTACACGTTAGTGCCTAAGGACCAAAGTGCCCCTTAGTGCTGTGTGTTAAAACAGATGCAAGAGCTGAAGTATTTTCTAAGGGAGTTTCATGATTTGAGGTTTGTATTTCCAGTCTTTGCCAGAGCCAAATGAAAGTAGCAAAATTTTGTGTCCCTGATACAATAGCAAGCAGGAAAAGGAGAGGAGCTGTGTGGTCTACATCTCTTCCAGTCTACCTGCGTGGACCAGTTCAGCTATCGGGGACAGCTTCTGTGTACCACTTCTTAGCCCCTGGACTATTGGACATGTCAAGTTCTTTTCTTCCGTGCCTCAGTTTCTACCTTTTCTATGATTTACTACTCAGTCATTCTCTTTGTAGCTTAATTTTCAAGGCAGTGTCTCTGAAACTCCCCTGACACCATCTTGTAGGAGGTATCTGGAGCTTGGTGAAGCCCCAGTTTTCTCTCCTGACTAGCTGATTCATTTCAGAGCTGTCATCTATTAGCTTTTTTCCCTGTGAAATGATTCACTTTTAAACTTCTTTTTCTCTGAACCAGCCATCAGACACTCAAGGGCCCAAGAAATAGCAGTAAGCTGCTTTTTCTCATTCTAATATCACTATCTATGTGGTGTAAAAATCAGATAGTGGAGAGGGGCAGTGGAGGAGACTTTCTTCATGTGCCCTAAAAATCTTCTTTTTACCAGAAAATGATGTCAGACTATGGCACATATTTATTAATATTAATTAGCTAATTGAGTTTGTGTTTAACAGTGGATTTTTTTTTTTACATTGATTCCACCATAATCAGGATTTTATACTAGAACTAGGTAACTGAACAGATTTAATGTCAGTAATGAGTACATGAATTTTAAAATTCACTTTCCACCAACCACTCTTTTCACTTGTTCTCCAGAGGGCTAAGAAGAACAGTTGCCAATTTCACCCTTTTTTGCATTCATAGAATCATAGAATAGTTTGGGTTGGAAGGGACCTTTAAAGGTCATCTAGTCCACCCGCCCTGCAATGAGCAGGGACAAAAGCATAAGAGAGAATTTTGTTGAACCCTTTAACAAAAAACATTCTTAGGACTGGGTATTGTGATTATTGGAAACTGAGGCTGTTGCTGAAAACTGAAATGATGGGTCTGAGTTATCTAATGGTACACTTTAGTAATGGTTCCTTTTTATTCCCTAAAAATCTCAATATTTACCTCTATTCAGTCTTTTAAATGACATGATACATTCTTGAAACTGTGTTTTTAAAACACAAGCAAGCTTTTTTCATACCTTTTATCCTCTGTGGAGTCATTTGCCTTACAGGATTCCTATTAGCGTGACTTCTTGTATCTTCAATATTCACTGTTTCTACCAAGTTTCAAGCAATTGGTCCTGTCAATATTATTTCAGGGTTTGTTGGTTTCAGGAAACAGAGTCATCACTGCAAGAGCATTATTGGTATGTTCATTAGGAGAAATAAATGTGCTTTACATCTCTATTTAAATTGCGCTGTGATGAGCCTGTCAGTACAGTACGTGCAGAACAGCATCAGAGCACTAAAATAATAATAGGGAAAATAGCAGTATCACCTTTGTCCTTTCTTACACTAGTGTCGCTGCAAACAGTAGAAAGGCAGGGGCATGGGAAATACTGCTCGTGCTGTAACATTGCAACTGTCGGCAGAGAGGGACAAGAGCTCCTGGGAGAGCCGGGCAACAGCCAGGCTGGAAATGCTGGGCTTCAGCTTGCACTAGTCCTGCCGACAATCACTGTGAAAAAGAACTATCCCAGCTCGAAATCCATCAGCCTGCCTAAAAGGCAGAAGGAGCAGGCCAGGAGTCACTACTGAAAGGAGATGCGAAAAGGCAGCAAAGCCAGCATAAGCAGGTGAAGGGTTTCCGAAGGAGCCAGCTAACAGCAGCGTGAGAAGTACAATTACCAACTCTTGACACTTCTAACTAGAGAGATTTGGAGGAGATACTTTTTATGTTATTGAAATGTATCAGAATAGGAAGGATAGTTGGGAAAATAGCAATCTTCATGCTTCTTTGTCCCCTTCAGGGTGGTTGACATACCAGGGAAAGAGGATGCTGGCGAGTCGGGGAAAGGGCAAGGGAACTGTGGTGTTCTTTGCTGGTGGAAAGGAAGGCAGAAGCCAGTGCCACAGCAGGTCTCCGTGTGGTCCTCTCAGCTCACACCCACAGCAAACACCTGCTGAGAAAAGCAGGACCTTCTGGGAGCAGCGTATGCACTGGGCAGCCCACGAGCTGATTGCTTGGATGATGGGAACATATGGGGGTTTTAATCACATCTAATAACAACCCAGCTGCCAAAGGCAAGCAAGGGGATGGGAATGTGATTCTTCTCCACCCGGCATTGTTGTGAAGCTAACTGTTGACTTCCATGCTAATAGAGCCAAAACCAGCAGACCCAGTTTTAAAATGTAGTTCTAAGGCATAATAGCATATTTGGATTTTGTTTTTTAATCGCACAGCTAGGAAAGTTGATCCTTTATGGAATACTTTCCTCAAATGAAAAGAGCATCAATATTTTTCTTCCAAATAAATACATATTTGAATTTCAATAAACAGTATCCTTGTAAAAATAATTATGAAAACAGATATTAGCTGAGCATGAACCAAACTACTCCTTGTTTACCTGAATTATAAAAAGGATGATTAATGGTAATGAACGTGTTACATTACTCATTTGTCAAAAAAGATCAATAATGTTAAATACCCCAGGAATGTCACAAAGCTGCCCCCAATGCTGTGCAAGTTTTATGAACAATTCTAGTGGAAAACTGTCTATCGAAGGGGCCACCCCTCCACAGGCAGAGACCTGCCTCCTGCTGTCCCCTGTCTCCTCGCCTGGTGCTGAGGAATGACCCCTGTTAATAAGGGGGTGGTGGTGGGGGAAATCTAGAAAATAAGGGTGGTAATTTTTTTCGCTTTAGTTTGGTTATTTTGCAATTCAGATCATTTCACAGGAGCAGGTATAGATACAATTAGGCAAAATGTTAATCCCCAGGAAGGGGGTGGGGGAGGATGGGGTGAGCTCATCAGCGGTGCCACCGTGCAGCGGGGGGCTGGGGGTCCGTGCTGGCGGGGCAGTCGCCTCTGCCGGCCCTGCTGCCGCCTGAGGAGGGCACGACACGGCCCAGGAGGAGAGGCCAGAGCATTGCTTGTGGCAACACTCTCTCCCCTTAGCTGTTCTGTAATTATTTCACAGTTTTTGTGCTTCTGTGTGATGCAATGCAAATTCCTGCAGGCAGCGGTACCTGCCATGAAGGACTAATTAGTGGTCATCTTGGGAGAACTCACGCGGTTGTATCCAGTTGTCACCGAGTCAGATCCAGGGGTGGTTTATATTAGGAGCAGGGATTGCTTTTTCCATCAAGAGTCTTGGGAAACAGTGATGCAATAGAGCCTACTTAGTAGTTTAAAACCAAATACTTAGAATTCATAGTAATTAAATGAACTCTGACAAGTAATCTTCTGGAAAACCTTTTTAGAGTTACAATAACACTCATATTCTGTAGATTCAAGGACAGATTCCCTTAGTTTGTATAAAGGAGTGGGATACAGACTTGTATCATCTTCCTGGTTTTTCACTGATTCTCCCTCTGATCCTGAGCGAGTTAATTTAACCTTCCCTTGGCTCACTTTCCCCACCTACAAATTATGTACATTGTTATTTAAGTACCTCAGAGAGATATTTCAAGTTTTAATTAGTGTTTGTAAAATGCTTTGGGTTACTTGGATCAAAGTGTGATTTATTATTCAGTAACGTATATTACTGTGCAGTAGGTGTACACATGTGCATACTGCAAAGTGGGGTGGCAGCGAATACACTCATTTGTACTTTGTTATCTGTTTATATAATATGGGTTGTTGAGATTCATTTTCTTTGGTTTCATTTCCAACAAGTTTGATCAAAGGTGTTTTGATTTTTCACAACCTTGACTTTAATACATAGTGTAGCGCATTTTTATGTGAAAAAGATCTAATCATATGAAGGGAAAGGACAACTAATACTCTGAATGGGACCCCTCTATATTTTTTTATTGAGCTTTTGTTCTGTATGAACATGAATGTATACATGCCGTATTGGCTTCATCTAGTCCACGGATATGAGGTCTGAGTTCTAGGTTGTGATTTTAGGAGAGTGTACCGGTGAGAATCCTATCCAAAGATGTAGCGCAAACTCTCATCCCACATGCCAGGACCCAGGAAGCTGGATTGCACAGGAACCTAGGACTGTGCAGGAAATGTAAATGAACCCTTCTAATGGGATTTGCTTTAACTGATCCCTGTGAGTAAGACCCAGCAGACTGGAACAAGCCAGGGATTGTATCTATATTCTCAGAGAGACAATTTGCTAGTAGGAGTGTCTCCCAGCTGAGTATTCAGGCTCTGAATTAATCAACTTTGTTTACACTTTCTTAATATGAGCAGATTTCTCTGCAAGTTGTTTCAGTTACAGGTGTTATTCCACGTGTTGGGAATGACAGTCAGACCAAGCAAGAAAGCCCTTCTGAGGGTCACTGCAGTACAAACCCACCATTCCAAAGGTATCTGGAAAGCCTGAGCCAGCAAAGCAAATGTGTGTTATCACTGACAGCATAATTCAGGTCCATCTTATGCACTTACACCTTGATTTCTTTTCATCTCTGCCCTGTCCATTGGCAGGTTTGTTCCCTGTTGATGCTCCTTCTGAGCCCACTCCTTTGTTACTGAGCAGCCAGTGAGAGAGAGCCAGAGGAGGATGATCCTACGTTTTTAGCTCTTAAAAACAAAAAAAAGCTGTCAGAAATGTGCAGATTGGGAGGGCAGAGTAGGATATCCAATGGTGGAAAATGTACAGCATAAACCCTCCTGGAGAAGGCAAACAAGGAATTGCTAAGAGGGAAATCTGTGGGAGAAAAGCCCAGGGCTTTGGGAAGCTGTGTAAAATCAAGTGATGGGGGAAAGAGCACCTCTGCCTTGCATGATACTGCGGGTGGATTTGCCTTCAGTCATGTTGAGACATCAAATATCAAGTTAAGAAGAGGAAAAATAATGTTAAACTGCAAGGGTGCAAATATAAACTTTTTATAAGAGGAAGTGGTGGTAATATGGCAAGGCACAGGAAAGCTCTGGAGAGGCTACATAGATTTGACTTGGTGCTTGCTGGAGCTGCAATGCCATATGCCTATATTCTAGAGTATGTAAAGTCTGTAGCAGTATAATTATAGCAAACTCGAACTCAAAGTAATTACATTTGTTGCGAGGAATTAGATCAACTGCATGATTTTGACAGAACTTTGAAGGGATGACCTGTATATTAAGAAAAAAAAAAAGACAAAGGAAGGAACAAAATTTCTGGACGGCGTTGACCACAAGATGGACTGGAACTTAAGCACAGTTTCTTATAGAATAATTTCAATAACTAAGTATTAAAATATATGTGTAAGCATGCAAATGTACCCCTTTGTGCCTCACAACAGATTTATAAATATCTGTCTCAGTTTTGTAAAACATACAAAACTAAATGATAAACAGTGGGTTGAAACAAAGCTGACACTGGCAAATTAGAATAGTAATTCACTATGTTTTAAGATTTGAACTGAATTCTTGCACAAGGAGCTAATTCATTATATGGAAAAAGGAAGAATTGCTCAGGACAGCAGTGAGGTCTGTAATAATCTGTTTTCTCTATCTTTCCTGTCTCCAAGGTTTCACTTTTCCATGTGACCCTAAAGAGTGGACACAAAAGACATGTATTTGCTTGAAAGGTGAGAAATAAAATATATGTCTTGACTTTAAGTGGCTCCACATAACACTGGCTCTTGAGTCTGATTTTCTTGCCTGTCTACATATGGCCTTCTCTCAATTCCTCTGCTATTGTGTTCAATGTCACTTTTGCTGAAGGGAAGTGGCTGAAATGTCGCTTTAACCAAACATCTTGAGATTTTGGAGGCAGGCCTGAATCTGAAAAGAGATTGATTCTCACGGGAAAATCCTGCTGTTGGACAAGGAGATGTAAATCACTGCTGGCTTCCAAAATTAGTAAGAAAACAGGTATTTTTTGAAAAATTGGGTAGAGGGGAGGCTAGGCTCTGACAGGCTAAGAAATCCAGCTTTACTGGGGTATGGGGCTGCACAGCTCACCTGGACGCCTACAGGAGAAACTCTCCTGCTGGTACTGATCCGAGGGTAAAGCTGTCACGTGCTTCTTCTCACCAGCACCCAAGGTGTCCTTCACGTTTCTCAGTCCCCACCAGTGTTAGATAACAATTCTTCTTCTTCTTCTTCTTCTTCTTCTTCTTATTCTTATTATTATTATTATTATTATTATTATTATTATTATTATCCCTTATTTTAAGCTCCTAATTACTTTTAGTTTCAATTGGACGAATTTTCCTGTGTGCAGTGAGGCAGCCATTCTGTGCGCTTTGTAATAGGGCTAATGCTGAACTGTGGGCACTGGGATAACCACCAATCCCACCAGGACCCATGGACAGAAATGAAACTGCCCCTAGTGTGGCTGCCTGCCATTTCCCACTGTTTCAGTGAGCACGAAGCAAGGCTGTCCCTGGGAAGGTAGCTGCTGTTCTGCATTTAGGGAGTTGAGTGCAAAACTCGGGAAGGGGGACTTGGAAATACTGAGGTGATGTAGAAATCTGTTGTTCAAGAGAAGAAGCAGAGGGATGCAGAAGACAACTCTTTTAGAGGGTCAGGGGATATAAGGCATCAGGCAAAGTGAGGGGACAGAAAAGCAAGTGGAAATGTAAGGTCACTGATGATCACCTGGGTCCTGGGGACCAGCTGTGACTGCAAACGGCGTTATATAGTTTCCACACAGATGCTATTATGGTCTGAGTAAGAACCAAAGGTGGAGGAGACTGGATCTATGTGCCCTCTCCAGTGAACCAAGACCTGCATCCCTCTGTGGTCAGGACATGACCAGCTGAGAGTGGAGTATATCAGATATACACATCAAAGGACAGAGTGACCAGTGCCCGTACCTCCTCTTGGCCCGCTCTTCAGTTTATATTATAGCTCCTTTTCTACACCTTGCCCACTTAAAGCAGTCATTACTCTTTTTTTATTTCCTAACAATACAGACAATTTCACCTTCTGCATTTTATATGGTACTGTCAGTACCCTCTAATATTTTTGATTTCAAGAGCTTTTTGTGAACCTTTTAATTTCCAAGACTAGAAATCTTATTCAGATAGTAATTCATCCTTCTTTAAAAGTCTCTACCTGTACATTCACTGCTGTGATCCAACATATCTCATTCTTCCATCTCTTCCTAAATCTTCCTTCAGAGTTCAGTTTTTTTCTTTTACCAATAGCCATTTGCTTTAACAGAAAGTTTTAACATGCTGAAGAATAATTTGAATATTATTTTCCTTTCAGGTTTTGGGAAGTTTCATTTTTTTCCTTCAAAAGATGCTGGATAGATTTGCCATGAGATGATTCCTAGAGAATATATGAGAGCACACTAACATCATCTGATATGTGTCGAACCAAACATCTTGCCCCATCTCATGCTAGAAATCCAAGTGCAGTGTCCTCTGAGATGATGGTAATTTCCAGTAAGCACATTTAGAGGAAAGTAGTTTTTTCTCTTCTATCAAGGCTAGCCTGAACAACTGAAACCATGTTCTCCATTATTTTTTAACTCACTGGTAACAGTCCCTCTCATTTACCCTTATATACACATGCACACACACATATGCATAGACTTACATGCAGAAAGAAATAACTGTATTAAAAGCTTTAATGATACCAAGGAAGCAGTCACCTGTTACTCTGCTCTGACAGTTTCAGCTGTCTAGTGAACTTGAGTTATTGTGAAGATTGATCACCACTGCTTTAAGCCATATGCTATATTCAGCATCTATATTTTATATTTATAGCTTCCTGTATTGAATACTTATCTTTTCATCTTATTTTCACAATGAAAGTTTTTTTAATGTGAAAAGTAGTTACCAAAATAAGCTAATGCTTGCTCCTTGTATCATCCTTGAGATCTGTTACCTTTTTTTTAAGTACTTGACCAAAACTAGGCCCATTTCACCTATATGTAGAAATTGGAGCCACAGGGGTGAATCACGTTAAGGTCAGCTACTAACGGCAGTTTCCCAGGGTGACATCTGTTCCAGATGTTACACCTCTCACCTGAGGCTGGAGGTCTTTGCCTAAAGCCCCTGAGATGTGGTGTTGCTGATGATGAAACTGCTAGAGCATGTCCTCTGCCTCTAGTGGCCTCTCACTAGGACATTCCCCACTTCTCTTGGCTGCTTATTCTCACCCCCTTAGGGCAGCTCATTGCTTCTGTGGCTGCTCTAGAGGCACAGTTTGAGGGTCTGCTCTGCAAACCAGGTCACCACAATGAGCCAGGCAGAAGCACTAAGTGGTTTGGTGGTATCACTGGGCCCTTTTGCCAGTCTGGTTTCAGGGGCCATAATCTGCAGAAATAAAATGGGCAGCACCTGAAAGGGGAGGACCCAGCAGCTGGGGGTTAGGAGCAGCAAGCTCTTCCCCACCAGAAAAAATTGGTTTGCTACTGGAGAAAACATATCATTAGGCACAGACTGAATAAGACTAAAGTAGGAAGGTCAGGATTTTTGCTATTATTAAATGATCATGATAATTGCTTTATCTGGGCCTTGAGGTCAGTCCACGGCTTCGCCTAACTTTCTGCCTTCCTGTTTTGCACTGAATTAACTGGGATCTACTCAGTAGTTACCATTTCCTCCCCTAGTTAAAATACTTGTATATACAGTAGTAGTTACTCAGATGACTTAGTTTTCTTGTCCTTTCCATTGGAGGAGTGACAGTAGGAGAGGAGGAGGTAATAGCAGATTTGATCTTTAAATTGAACTCCACAGTATAGGAGATGTTGCAATGCGTGGTTGATAGCAGAGCCTGAAGTGCAGGACAACAACTCACTCTTTGCCCCTGAAATGTTATTAGCCTTCTTTACTCCTCCTTCCAAAATAAAACACAAAATAAATAAAGCCTCCAGCATCAGTAAACTTCCTGCTGTTTGAACTGGCAGGCAGCCAACTCATTTGGACTGTTCTCCCCACTGGTATAAAACACCCATGCAAGCAGGAGAAAAAAAGGCACGGAGGCCCCTATGACTGCATGTAAAAGAATGCCTCGCCAATTTTCTGATTTGAACAATATAACAAGAAATCTTGGACTCAGTGTTTAAAAACAAGCTTGCTCGCACTCTTTTATAACCCTTTAATTTTCTTTTTTTGAGAATTTATCACTTAAAACCATGCCATCATCCATCTGAATGAGTAAAGAAACAAAATCCCATAGGTACCTCATTCCTCATTTGAAGTTTTAGCTGGGATTCAGGAAAATAGGGAGAAAAAATATCTGTATATAGATGCAGTACTTTTCTGGGAATTTAGTCTCCTTCCTAGAGACCAGTGGCATGTGTGTTTGGATTATCTGGTGAGTGCTGGGGTTCTGTGGCTGAATTAACCAATTGCACCTTCAGTGGTCTGAGCTCAATTTTCAGTATGGTTTCTGCTCAGTCACTTATAGGTATTTATGATTTTGTTATGGAAACATCCAGGTTCTGTCCCACATTTTCTAGGTGTTCAAAAAAGACAGGCCCTGCAGAAGGATTGTTTTTACAAAGGGTATTTTCTGAATACTTATTTTTATGTGCAGATTGTTGATAACTGTTAACAATTAAAAAGCATTTGATGTAAGTGATGAAAACATCTGCCTAGGAGGTTTGCCCAGTGTCAGCTACCTTGAGACTTGAACCCAGGTTACTGTCTGTACATTTCAGTCTGTGTTTCTGGATTTACATAGGTGAAATGTTGACCTAGAAGAATATGGAACAAACCACTACAGCTTTAAGCTGCAGAGGTTTATAAAAAAAAAAAGAAAAAAAAAAAAAAAAAAGGCAGAAACAAAGGCAAGCAGATGGCTAAAGATGAAGGTCACATCAGATTGAGAAGTTTGTCAAAATGTGATGACATAGGTAATCTGTAAACTGTTATTGCACCTAGCTGGAGGTGCTGAAAAACATTTTGAAATTACAAAAAACACTGGAGTCACCAGCACACAGGCAGGAATGATAGCCTGGAGTGGTTCTGCTCTATGGATGAATGCCAGATGTGGAAAGCGACATATCTGGAATTAATGATATTAAACATGCTTTTCTTTTATGCTCAATAATAACTCTATTATGATTGATACAAACCGCAGACACTTTATCTAGTACAAATGGAATCGTCTGTCATTGACTATATTAAATCATCAATTTCTGCATGATGAGGATCGTTTAGGGTAACTAATCATCTGTCTCGTTCTGAAGTCTTTAAGGCTGATCAGATAACGTTTTGAATACTGCCTGAGCAACCATGACAATCTAACCCTTCCATGTAAGGATTGAGAGGGGCCCATTATGCCGTCAAAGCCTGTGGAAATATCACAGCTCTTTCTCTACATAATACCCTGCTGTAAATAAATCACTCTCCACCGCAAACTTTATTGATCACAAGCACTTCCATGCTTGTGTCTAGTGAAGTCTCTACAGAATAAAATGCTGCTTTATATTTTGTCTTGTCAAAATATTAAACGGCTCTGTCAAGCGGAGTCAGGCTAGCAGTGATGGTGTAATTCTGCTGTAGCCCTTCTCATTCCCTCTTTCTATCTCAGCTGCCAAGCTTACAAAGCAGGATTTTTTTTATAAACTTTCCAATTATAGTCTCGTAAGATTATGAAGCCTTAAGATAAAGTGTCCTAATTTAGAGTGGTAGAGTACTGAACCACTAGACAAGAGCCTGTTAGATAAAACATTTCTCACAAGGAAAAGATAACCTGGCTTATTTATATACACAACATTAATGGGCAATAGGAGATAGCCTGGAATATCTCTATTATTTTACCAAGCGAGATATGAAAGAAATAGTTGAATTAATTCAAGCTCAAAGTGTTTATTATTCACAGACAAAAACTATCCCTTAATTATGAGACAAATGTACCAAAGGAGGAAACTGAGAAACTCCAGGTTAGCACAGTGCTTTGCATTTTCATACCCTATCGTTAGTTTGTAATTCTGTAAATAAGATAATGTATCTGTAGTGATACAGAAGCACGATCACAGTTTAAGGGGGGGACTGCTACTGCCTCCGACTTCAGCTGATGCGTTTGTCATCGGATGGTCTCACGTTGACACTGCTTAGCCACACAGAGCGCTGCCCTTCTATAACACCCTGCGAATCTCCTGGGAGAAAACCTGGGGTCTTGCAGACCTTTGCTGAGAACAGCCCGGGCAGACTGTATGGAGGTTTGGGGCTGTCCTTAGGAAGAAGATGGAGCACCTTCAGGGCTGCTCGATGTTGTAATAGTATTCACCACCTTAGGACTGCAGAATCTTAAGCTCTGTCATGCATTCCCATATGCTTCCCACTCCAGGAAAGGCAGAATAAGAGCCAAGAGTGGTGGCATAAAGCTCTAACCTGTGCTGAAAATAAGGCTGAAACACAGAAACAGGGAGCTGACAGTGACTTCCTGACTTCTGGGCTTCTCAGGGAATCAGGGAAAATCTGGTCTCAGAATCACCATGTTTTATTCCCGTCCCTATCTGATTTTCATGCAGGCAGAGTTTCTGTTCAGGAAGCATAAATGTAGAGTTCACAGTCAACCGTCTTTCTTTGGGTCTTTTTTTTTTTTTTCTCTGTGACAAATCAAAATCCATATTAGGTGAGAGAACAGCAGCGAGACCATCTGCAGAGGAAGATGGGCAATTGTGAAAAGAGGTCAAGAACAGAATAGGGAAGAAGGAGCAGCAGAGCCAGGGGTCAGCGGAAGGACAGAGGCCGTGAGTTGGAGGTGGACCCACTCATCCCACACGTAAGCTCCTTTCACGGGGGCAGCAGGGAGCGATCTTTGTGAAAAGCACCTACCGCAAGGAAGTCCTGACTCTTCCTGTGCCTTACAGACATGACTGAAACGGAGATACTCAGTCTCAAAATGAAAGCAGGCAAAGTGAAGTTACTGATGTGATGGGCGCTTGACAGTGAAGGCTCATGAGCAGGAGAGTGCTGGTTGTGCCCATGAGTGAAAGATGCACCACCAGGTTCCCCAAACTGTATATGCAATCACCCCAAACAGTTCCTTCATGTGATTATGAGCAAAGAAATTTACTTTTTAAATTATTTTAGCCAAAAAGTATTGCAATAACCCAACCTAGCCTTGGGCAATATCTAATCCAAGTTACTCTGCAGGCGTATTTGGATGTCCTAAAAAGGTCTTATGCTTCTCCCTTGTCCTAGTTCTTCCTGCTCTACAAATTGCTCCCCTCCAAAAGGGATTGGAAGGCTCTGCTACAAGACTTCAACAACTTCATCTTCGCCTTTATTACAATTATTGTTGTCCAACTGGGGGAAAAGTCATGATCCTCCTACAGCAGTAATGACAATAATTAATGACAGGAACACAGGCTGTGAAGAAGCAGTTGTTTAGTCAAAACATTCATCAAATCTTTTTGAATAATAAAATATTTGTAAAATTATTTTTTATGGAATGCTTACAAACACAGAAATTCAGTTGTGAAATTCAGTTATTTCTTCATTAGTAATCACTATCACTCTGAATTAAAGAAAATGAAAAGTGAAGGGCATCAGTAGTTGAACACTGTATCTGCTTGCTCCCAGTGCTTTGATCATCTAAAGAAATAGTATTTTTCTATCTTTATGGCTTTTGCCCTTGAAAGCCAAGAGCTTCTGCCACTTAGCTCTCCATCTAAGGTGTTTGTATAGTTTACTTAGTGGTAAAGTCTTCTTAATCTTGCTTTTTTTGGTCAATATTGAGGGGTTTTGTTTTGATGTCTTCATGCAGTGTCTCATTAATGAGTTTATGGAAGGAAGATCCCAGGCAGTGTAACACCTAAAGCACGCTGAGATTGGTCTCATGCTATTCCCTTCCTTGCTGTAAGCAGCTCTCCCAAGCCTGTGATTGAAGATCAGCAAAAATGTCTTCCAAAAAACCCCACCTCTTCCCCATTGAGCCTGCAAGAATTCAGGAAATATTCAGCTTTCAACTAGGAAATGAAACACTAGATTGCTCTTTCCCAAGCTTTGTATGTTCACATGTTTCATTTACATTCTTAAGAAATTATGATACCATGGAATACCATTGCTTGCTTCCTCTGGTCTCTTTATGCAGTTTTGACCAATTACAGTCTACCAACAAACCTTTATTTTGAGCTTGATTTAAAAAAGGATAGACTTTAAAAATAAGAATGGCTTGTGGTTACGGAAAAAAGAATAAATGCATCCATAACTACCATACTGGTTTATCTGTTTGCAGATGTTCTAGTACAGTTCTAGGTCATAGTTAAAAATGTGTAGCAAAGGATCTAATAAGAAAGTAAGAGCAGTGTTCTCATTATTTAAAATGACCATTTTTATAAGTATAAAAATCAGTAATAAGCTGTAGAGTTTGCATGACATGCAAATAGAGCCTTTTCTTTATGCAAATGTAGTCAGTGTAATTAAGAAAATGCACTGTGACTGTTTGAGATTGAACTAAGCTGCAGTGCTCCGAAAAATTGGATGAAAAAAAAAAAAGAAAAGAAAAAGGTATCACTCAAACCAGGTAACTATTAGAGACAAGACAGTCCATAGTAACACCAAAGATTACTCTGGTCTCAAAGGACTGCTTTTCATGGCTGAAACACTTCAGGATCAAACTCCTTGAATAAGATAAACAGCTACTTTACTTAAAACGTGCTTGCATGAAGTAGTTTGCCGTCCTTCAACTTTCATTGCTTTTGTGTGCATGGTTGGTAGGAGAAGGAAAGGAGGGAGGGGAAGGGAGAGAGAGAACAGGTTCCCCCAAGAGCAATGTGGTTTGGTCAAAACCTCCAGACCTTGAAAATCTTTGCATACTAACATCTGAAACAGGTGGTTCTGGGCTCATTTTGTGAGTGTAAGTTGCTGTGTGTTGACCTTATGCTCCTGAGCCTTCTCAGATGTGTAGCCAGGAGGGATCTGTCGGACTGTGTGTGATTTTTATATGTCTTTCAGCTAAATCACAGGTCCTAATGCAAAATGCACTCAGGGACAGCACGGGGAATTGTGACACTCCCTATAGGATTTTTCCACAATGAACCAATAAATAGATTACACTGGTCTGTGTAGTTTTTTCATCTGTGATCACTAAAATGTGGATAAAGTCTTCATTTTAATATTTAATAATAATCGTCATTTAATCAGCAATCTGAGCATAATTTATTGGAAACCTCATAGGCTATTTTGAATGGACATTTTTTGTGCCAGTTACTAAGGGCTGGGAATAGGTAGGTACCTAAGAAAAGAAAATTAAATTCACACCAATGGAGTGCAGAAAAATGGAGATGTAAACAGAGGGGGAAATAATGCAAATAGCAATAGCGGGTAAAAGCAAGGGTATTGCCTCACTTTTAATGACCAACTGTGTTAAGGACCCCAGTCATCTCCTCTGGCCAATCATTTACTGCTCGGAAGTGTCCTCCCATTAGCTCATATTGCTTAACAGCAAGTTACTAATACATGTTTAACAATATTCATTATTTTTTTTAACTGCCCCATAACAGTGTCAGTGAGAGAACATGAGCAAATTGAAACTACATCCACCAAGCTTTAAGACCCAGAGCAGAGTAACACAGTAGAGCTCCATTTTCTCCAAAGCAGCTGTGATACTCACCTGCCTGCATGTCAGCCCACAGCGTTTTACCATGCTCATGCATGGCCAAGTGTGTGTTTTATCAGAGGTGCCCTCTTTAGTGTATGTGACCAGGCAAAAGCAGCAGATCCTGTTTTTTGAAACCTGAGCACTGGAGATTTAAAGGGATGCTGACCAGGCAAACTCATGTTTTTTCTTTGTACAACAGTAGATAATAATGTTGCAAGTAAATGCCCACAAAGGTGGGGTTTTTTGGTTGGTTGGTTGGGTTGGGTTTTTTTAATTTTTTTTTTTTTTTCCAACTCTGTCCTTTCAGTTCGTCTGTATCATGTCTTTGGAAACAGTTTGCATTCAGAAAAACAACTAGAACTACTGGTTTGTTATAAAAATGCATTGTTTTCAATACAGGCCATCATGAGCTTAAAAGTTAAGATTCCTCAAAATTATATTAACTCCTTTTCAGCTGGATAAACAGAAATGCATGAAACAGACTAACTTGTAGGGGATATGTGGCCATGAGGCTGCAGGTCTGCCCTAATGGTATGTTTATGTCTCACATTGACTCAGAAGACCCGTAGGCAGAATTTGGCCTGTTATCTGAGGAAGTGAAAGTAGACAATTTATTGCAGTTAGATCCTCAAAAACAGATTCACAATTATCAAATAACAGAATCTGTTAGTTCTGCTGCCTTCAGTAAAATAACAGATCTCCATGGAAATAGGATTATGGGAGAAACCATATTAGATTAGGGTTCATCTGGCTCAATTTCCTGCCTCTGACAATCGCCTTCAGAGGAGGGTGGCACAAATAGAGTATTAAATGTATGTATTTTTTTCTCTAAATGTCTAGAACCTAGCTATAAAATCATCCTGTCTTTCTCTTACTCCTCGCTTCTTCCTTTCACTTTCCTCTTTCATATCTTAGGCCCTTTGTCTCTTGAAGTGTGATGCTTTCTGAATTTTGGGCTTAACTGGGGAAGTTGTTGAATGTTCGAACTATGTCCGAATCATATGTCTGGAGTGTAAAAACTTGGTACAGTGAATTTCTCGAGGCTTGAGATTTGTCTACTTCCTTGGAGTGCTGTTGCAGCTACAGTGCCCAACACACAGGCACGTAGCGTTGTTATTTTGGATCTGTAGACCCGTCACTTAAAAATCTCACAAAAACATCCTCTACAAATAAAGAGTCAATAATCTTACAATAAGCTAAATCCAGGACTAATAAATAATATTATATTCTGAACACAAGATAGATGCCATCCATCTTGTATATGGATGTATATGGATGTATATGGATCATGAACATGTTTCCTGAACATAGCAGCTAGTGCTACCTGATAAGCCATACCTCAAAAACCTCCCTCAAAGTCCCTTTTATATCTGGGCCCTGATCTTTGGTTGTGACTGATGGTCATGCACTAATCAGTATGAGGTGCCAGCAAGGAGGTCAGTAACCAGCTATATACGTTATTTGCATTGCAAACATCTGCTTGCCTCATCTTTGGACCACAAGTTATGCTGGGAACCAAAAACTCCCATCGCTTAGTGATCATAGGACACCAGAGCTCCAGGCATACCGCCTTCCCTCCAAGGAACAAAAGGTAGTCTTTGTATTTTTTTTCTTCAGTGGAAAACCAGGTGAAACAAATGGTGGCTGTACCTGTAGCTATTTAAAATACACAAGAATGAGTCTTACTTTTGGGGATTGTTTGAGACCCTTTTCTTTTAGGGAATTTTTTTTTTTGAGGGGGGGAAAAAGCTTTTTTTTGTGGGTTCCTATAGCATACATTTGATCCAAAGCATATGGAAGAACTGCCCCCCTGTACTTGCATTGCAACCTCATTGACCAGTGGGTTAATATAGAACAATGAGACCATGATGCACATACTGGGAGCTGTAGTATTACTTACTTGCCTGAGCAGCACACTGGTTAATTGTACGCAGCAGGACATCTTATATGCTGCCAAAAGATGTTGTTGGAGCAGCTATAAAATAGTAACTTGAAGAATTAGTGACAAATCAGTATTACCTTCTGGGCTGAGACTGAGGAGAAAGGGCAGCCTCTTACGGATTTTGTTTTGTTCTTCCTAAATAAAACCTCTAGATACAACACGGTAATATTTTGTCTTACCAATGTATGTGTTTCTTTCTTGGTAAATTATATTTTAATGCCATGTATAGCTAGTGTTTTAAAGATAAGTAATTAAAAAAAAATTTAGATTTCCACAGACTTATTAGGATTATAATGAATTGAAACATAATAAAAAATAACCTGATTAAAGTTATTAAGACGTTACAGCATCTTTAAGCCATACCTCTCCTGAAAAAGGCTCATGGAAGGAGTGGCTGTCAGCTGAGAGGTCTGCAGTTTGATTAAAAGTATGAAAAAGAGCGACAAATACTTTCCCACCTGGAAGGGTAAGACAAAGATTTACTGTCACTGAATGTTCCAAAAAGTCCTTGTCTTCTGTGCAGCTTAGGCTTGAGAATGTCCAATTCATTTTTTCATTTCCAGCTATGAATGAAATAGGGAGAAATTACTATGATTTCTTCAATTTGAATATTTGCAAATGTTTGTTATGAAGACTATTAACACATCAGAAATGAGAGGCTTTTAAATTGAGAAACAGGAAGATGGTTATTGTCTGCTAGATTTCTCCAGGATCATTGTATCATGCTGAAGCAATGAGAAATTAGTGAAAATCCACAAACTCAGCCATTCTGCTGTGCATGCAGAGAGCCAGCATCCCTTAGCAAACCTCATATCTCATCCACTTATTAGAGCTCACCAAATAAACTAACGGTTACATCGGTCCTGCAGCAGTTTTCAGGAGGCCACAGCTCCATGAACCTGAAACTCTGACTGCTGACAAGAAGTTGCTTGAAGCAGAACTGTTACTAAGAAGCCACCTTCCCTGTAGCATCCCTGCTCCTGCTGCCATCCCCAGCTCAGCGCGTCCATCTGCCCGGCTCTACCGTGGAGTGGGCATGCCAGCAGGCTCTGTCCACGAGGTCCAGTATGCTGCTGAGTTTCTCATCAAACACCCTGTGCTGCAGGGACTCCTTCCTCCAAGTACTGCATGTTGCAGACAGCCCTGACTGTGAGTTTGACAGGCGTGTATTTGCCTACGTTTATAACGAAGATGCTATTGTCAGAACCGCCATGGGTTGAGGTAAGGTGATTTCTTTAGCCAAAGATTTACAAGATTTTGTAGGAAAGCCTTCTGAGCTTTTTCAGCACACTTTTTAGATGATGCCACGATGCAGCCTTTGCCAATATTCAGCTTCAGGAGAGGCTCCTGAAGTATTTTCAGCCTCTGACTCTTCTCTCTCCATTTACAAATATCCTTGATAAAATACTAGAAGAACTAGATGTTTACTGGATGCCCCCATCACCCGCTCCCCTGCCAAACCTCTCCTTTTCTGTTTACGTGTCCTTGTCTATTTTCGTATTTCCTATTGCAGGCCACAATTGCATGAGTTGTACATTGTGAAATACAGATATTATGCATTCCCTTGGGGGAGGGAGTACAAATGTTAGTTGAGTCTTTTTTTTTTTACTTCATTTTTAAACTATTTTCTTTTATGAATAACCACTGCTGTAGCAGCTCACCCTCTCCATCCCTTTATAGCTGTGACTGCTGAAGCTGAAATGCAAGCATAGTATTCATACCTCCTCCTAAAGACTTGATGAATTCATCCCAGCATCCTAGCTATTAGTTTCACTAGAATATCAGAGCATGTTTCAAAATGTTTTTAATGCTGCTTTTAAATATACTTCCCAAAGGGCTAACTACCTTTTACCCAAATTAATTAAGATACAGAGGCAGGAGACAAAGAACCTGCCATAGCAGAAGAGATGACCAGTGTTTTTGACTTAACAACAATATCTTATACGGTATGCATTGTAGGTAAATCATTCATAATTGTGCTTGGCCAGTTGTGCAACATCTTCTCTGAAGGAGAAAAATTACTTTGTGACTCCCACAGAGTGTCATTTTATGCCCTAATGCATGAGAAAGCTCCACTGCTATTCGCTTAAAGAACTCATTTTTTTCTTCCAATCTTCTACTTTAATCAATTGGAATTAAGTATCTTCTGGTGTGCCCAGCAGTCAAAGGGTGCACGTTTACCTGGCCTTGGATCTGGCACCATCAGTGCTTCTGTGTAATTGCAGTGCTTTATCCTGTTTATGAAAATGTTGTATGCTTTTATCTACCGAGGGTGGCATCCAAGAATGCTACCTTTACGTTTTAAACATAGACACCAAACAGACTCAGAAATGCTAAAGATGAGAGTGTGCTTTATTGTAAGCATGACAGTAGCAAGTTACAAAACTTCTTCATCTTTAGCCCTCAATAGTGGCATGCTGCTATAGCTATAGGAAAGGCTGTGCAGGGGTAGGGAGCCGTGACGTTCCAGCTGTGCTTCTGTAACTCAGATATTTACAGCTGAGATAACTAGTCCTCTCGGCTATTCTGCGTTTTAGGAAAAACAGTGAAGATAGCTGCTGTCTAGGCACCATGTCTGATTGCTACGAACTGATCACATAACATGTTTTCTTTTAGCAGCATTATTCACATGAATTACTAACTTCAGCCATGAAGCCGTGCAGGCGATTGCAGAACTCTGTTATCTCACATAATAAATTAGGTTTATTAAACCAAGCCTTAAAATAACTGTCTCATTTGAAACTCTGTCTTAGAGTTTCAGGTCATATTTTTTTTACAAATTAACCCAAAACCACTGCTGGCATGAGTAATGTTGAGAATGACATACATTTCCCTTGCTACAGGCTAAATCTTCAGTCCAGCCAACTGTGCCTGTGAGGGATGTGTATAGAGGTAAAGCAGAAATGCCTCATGCCCGCAGCTCCTGGAGGTGCCCAGAGCCTGTGCACACTGGGAATGCTTGGCTGGTGCCAAGAGATGGGGGACATGCTCTTGTGGAGCATCCCAGGTTGTTAGTTCCTTCATCTCCCCTCTGCTGGGCGCAGGGTGTAGAGACAGAGCCCTCCTTGATCCTCAACATCTTTGAAGTGATGCAAATCTTGAATGTAACTAAGCTGGTTTTTTTTCTTACAGCTGACAGTTCTGCTCTGAACACATCAGTCCAGAGAAATCTGTAGAAGAGAACTGAAGGTGGGGACTTGTGCACATCTGAAGCTGCTGTCTCTAGGTGGCCTTCAGGTCCGCAGAGCCAGAACTGCACATTCACAGTAGGTGCTGGATTAGAGAGTTTTGTTTTACAAAAGAAACAAACACAAAGCATTTTAGCTAGTCTTAGACACAGAGTGACATTAAATAGCTCTCCACCTGCAGCCTAGTTAACATACTTAGTGTCATACCATTATGTTTTTTGTTAAGAACATTTAAAAGCCTGACAGGCTCAGCAGTTCTGCTTCCTCACACAGGAAAGAACTCAAGAAAAAAGCTGAAAGGTTTTGTTTAGTATGATGCCAAAACTCCTTAATTCTAATATCAAAGAACCAGAACCTTCCCCATGGTGAAAGAGTTTTTCATTTTGTTCATACTACGTGTACGTAACATCTTTGCTAAGGCAACCAACAAGGTCATCTCTTTGGTTTTGGTCTGCATTTTGTGTTAAGACCTGAATTGAGACCATTAGCTTATTTCACTTAGGCCAGCAAGGACAGCTACCTTTGTATGTTTTTTTTTTTTTTTTCCTCGGGATATTGGAGTGGATAGAACACCCAAGACTTGGAGAGGTATTTAAGAAAAATGTTTGAGGTGCTCTCAAGAATATGCAATGTCGCATTAAGTGCAGCCATTGTTGATAAAATAGCAAATGCTGAGGCTGATTTTTATAGCTTTAGGAATGTTCCTAGAAATGCCAACTCAGTATGTCTCTTTCTAAACTAAAATTAGGACTGGAATAATAAGACCGTGATTTTAGTGTTATATAATAGTGACATAACAGTGTGACAGAAAGTGACATAGTCACATAAAGAAAGCCCATTTTCTTCTAATCTACCAGAATGTGTTATGCCAACCAAACAACGTATTTTCACTGAATTTCTGAAAATAAATCCCTGTGGAAAATGCTGCCAGGAAATAGCCACAGGAGAAGGATACAAGAAGGGACTAGAAGCTGTTTAAGTAAAGGAGAATAATGAAAAGAAAAAAACATTATATACCTAGAGAGAGTTAATGTATTTATATAGCAGGGCTAGAAATTGGTTTATTTTTCCTGTATTTTAGTTAAGCAAAATGCATATGATACTCAAGTAAAAGAGACAGTAAAAAAAACAACCCTCAAATGTTTCAGAAAATTCAAGATCAAAAAAGCAGTACGGAAACCAGTAAAATTTAACAAATTTAGCTGAATGGTCAGGATAATGGTTCAGTGTTGACAAATGTAATATAAGAAGGAATAATTTGAGCTACCCAAATACATCGCTATTGTCACTCAAGAGAAGACCTGTGCCTTATACTGGATGGTTCAATGAAACTCTCTGCTCTGTATGGAGCAAGGGTCAAAAAAGCAAACAAAGCGTTAGGATGCAAAAGGATTGGGAGATAAATAATGCCAAAAATCTTATAATGTCATTAAATAAATCAGTGGTATGCCCTGACCTGGAGTACTATATTGTTTTGGTTATCCTGTTTCAAAGAGATTGTATCAGAAATAGATGAAGTATAGAGATGGACAATGTAAATAATTAGAAGCATGAAAAGCCCTTCGTTTCAAGACAGATTGAAAAGTTTAAAATTATATTAATGAGGGAGAAGATGGCTTAGATGGGCCAGTAGTGATAATGGCTAGACTGTATATAGGAGAGGTTATTTATTTAGAAAGACAACAAGTTAAGAGTAAGTGCAATGAAGTTAGTAATTTTTGCAATACATAATTCTCCTCTGGAACTCATTGCAGCTTGGTGGCCAAGACTTCATCTGAATGCAGACTTCAGTTAGATATGTATTTAAATAATCTTATTTAATAAATGTCACCTGTGTTGCAGTCCACAGGACAAAAGATTTTTGAAGTTACAGACTACCCCAAGTGTGAACATTATCTAAATTGTAAATGAGTTAAGAAGAAACCTTTCGTATGCACAGGTTATTCATAAATGCTTACTACAGGTTTTCTGACGCCTTACCGTAAGACACATGTAGTACAGGCCCCTGCCAGACAGGATATCTGAGGAGATGGACCACTGCTCTGATCCAGTGTGTCAATTCCTATGTTGAATCAATGATATAGAGATGAAAGGTTCGATATCCCATTATCAGTCTCTTGAACCATCCAATTCTCCTCCTCTTCCCCATTCAGGTATTGATCAAATTAAATGCAGCAAGGTAAATGGGGGCAGGAAAGAAATTCCTTATCTTAGCACAGCTCTTTGTCTATGTGCTTTAGTCTGCATTATAAGGAGACAGTAACCCCAAACTACTGAGCAATCTGTAGACTAGTTTTATTCACAACAGCCCATCCACACAAAGATGCTACTATTTGGTTATTATTTTTAATGCCATTTAACTTTTTATTATTTTTAGACATATGAGTATGCATTTGCTGCTCATTACATGCTGCAGTTCTGGAGCAAAACTAGGTACAAAGAGACTGTGAAGGACAAACCCCTACCATTCATCTGTACACATGTGCCATGCTGACTGCTGTATGTTGTGGAAAGATTCTCTGTAGATTCACCAATCTGAAGAAATAATGAGCTTAAAGCAGTGGAACCTCTGAAAACAGTTGGCAGTTAGATAATGATGGATATGCTACAGAATCCAGAGATCTTGGTGGTGGAGGATGAATGATGCATATAATGAAAGGAAGGCTAAAGCTGATCACCTTCCCTGTTAGTATAAACACGTAAAATGCAATTCACTGTGATGATGGTGGTGGTGCATTGCATAATAAATTATGTGTCTGGATCATAAAGGCAATTTTTTATGATAGAAAAGTTTAATAGAAAATGTATGTAAATGAGCGTAACTTGCCAATTGATGCTTTTTGACTAGAGTGTTAGAGGAGAAAATAATTTCTTCTCTAGCACATTTGCAAGTTGAGCTGAAAAATGTGGGTGAGTTCCACTTTCCAATTTTGCTCACCTTTTCAGACATAGAGGGATAATAGATTAGTTAAGAGCTGTGTTTTATTGCTGTAAAACTGCTCAACATTGTGCAAAATTTTTGGAAGTGCTATCAGTGAAAGTCGGTGGTGAGGAAAACATGGTGGAAATTGCTGATTAATAGACGAGCAGGAGCCAGCCGGGTCCTGTTCTAAAATTTCCAGGGGCTTGCATGGGCTCAAATTGAGCCTGAGGGCTAGAAGTGAAGATTGTCCCAGCAGAGAAGCTCTAATAAGCGGAGAGCTCCAGGGAGGGAAAAAACAGCCAGAAAAACAAACAAAATGCTGGACAGTAACGTAGTGGTGAGAGACAGGAGTGCTCTTGTGTTTCCCACAATTTGCAAAGGTGTTATATGAAAGATGCAGCCAGGCTACATGGGCCATGTGATTATTTTGGGGGACAAGGCAGCAGATGAGAAATCAAAAACCAAAATATCCATCATGTAGGGATGCTTCTTACAGCAAACAGGGGCAGCTTGGTCCTTTGGGTATGGAGATACTTTGAACCCGATTTCTCTGCTGTATAAGTTTAATTTTAGCTATTCCCAAACGTAATGTTCTCCTAGGACTGTCTGCAGGGAGCCAGGCTCTCAAGCACCTGCTTGTCTTTAGATGAATATGGGGGTTTTGAGACATGCTGTTCAGACCGGAATGTCTGTCTGTACCTAGGTTTAACTACTAATAAAAAAGAGAGGGGGGATATTCTGGTGATAGTCAATGGAGTTTTTTCCCATGGTGTTGGCCATATGTTGAGCAAATTTGGGGTGGTTTGGTTTTTTGTTTGGTTTTTTTTTTTAATAATTTGAGTGAAATATGCTTTACAATCTTAAAAAAAAGACAAAAAACTATCTGTGAGTAAGTTTTAATAAAGAAGTATTTTTCCATTCACATTCTCCATAGAGCTGTGCAAAAGATTCCAAAAAAACCTGTGATTTTTTCCATGTCTGGGTTTTACTATGGAAAAGTAAAATTCAATGAAATTTTCTAAAATAATTTCTAAGTAAAATTTACACATCATATACAGCCAAAACACTGATAAAAAGTACCAAATTGACATTTTGAAACATAGCAGCTTGAATCAATGTTTTGTTTTGACATTTTGATGCAAAATGTAGATATTTTTGTGTGACATTTCCAAAGCAAGTTGGGATTTTTTTTGGTAACTGTCCTGCGGAAATGTTTAATGATTCGACAAGCAAATGTCACACTGTTAGAATTCCCATGCAACATAAATTCCATTGGTTGATCAGCTCTTATTCATGCCCTTTGATGAAGAGTTGAGCCTATCAATATAATAGAAATCCATATTCCCACACAGAAGTTCCAGTTCAAATTTGAGTTCTAGCAGTCTCACATAATTACACTTTTTGGCCAATTCTGTTGAGAAATAGTGGGCGCAATATTTTGTCACTTAGAGGTTTTTCTGAGGTAACACCAAATTAGAGAGAAAAGGCATAAAATTCGTATTTCAAGAGGAATCTAGGAAATTATTTTATTAGCTGAAACTGGAAGCAATTTTTTTGATTTAGTCAAATGCCATACTGCCCGCATCTAGACACAAGAAAAAAAAAATAACACAACAGAATTTTATCTTTGTCCCAGTGCAATGCATCTTTCACTTCTGGCTAGTGAATAGATGTCCCAGATGTGGAAGCTGCATAAGGCGCTCTTTTGCTGATACCACACTTGTCACTAAATACCAAAGCTGAAGCACTGGTTTTCTAGAACTACACATATGCCATACGTAAAAGGCTAGAAACCACAGCAAAACACATTTTTTCAGAAAAGATGGGTTGTCCATCTGAAAAATGTTTTGAAAGCTTTTCCTGGGAAGATTTGGGTAGTAAAGCAACCTACATCTCTAAGGAGGTGAATGGAGCAGAGCGTGCTCTTCAAGGCTGGGATCTCCTAAGGTTTAGTCAGGAGTTAGAATTTGGTTCTGGCAATGACAGGGGCCCACAAGAAACTGGACTCTGAATCCTCAGGCATTAGCAAAGGCTGCCTCTAGAGGGAATTTGACAGTCTAAACAGAATCACTCTGACACGGATTTCTGGGTTTCAAGCCATTTCTTCGGTACAGTTACCCAAATTCACATAAATTAATGGAAAAAGAATTGGTCCTGATGTGAATGTTCCTTTGGCAAAGAGAAGCAAAAATAAGCTACTTTTTCCCAGTTTAATTTTCAGATATTTTCACCGGGGTTTGAATTCTTATTTGTATCCAGATCCACAATGTGTTTATTAAAAAAAGATAAGAACCAACAAGAGAGAACACCAAATCTGCTAGAAATCCACTAGTAACACAAAATCAGGACTAGCTGTGCTCTGCTGAAATGGTTAATAACAAAAAGAAAAAAAGGAAATTAGACCCTTTATTCTAGAGAGCATACATTTATGCAAAGAGGATGTTTAGCTGGGGGTGAAGAGAGGAGGACTTGGCTAGTTATGAACTTGTAGAATAATCATGGGAAAAATGAAGAAGTGTTCCTAGTGGTATAGTAATGACACACATAAAGCAAATGTGTTATGATTAGATCAGACTGCAAAGAGAAATGAGTAAATGTTGAGAACAATGCCATGTTCGATGTGTAAACAACACATCTCTTTCTTTAGTTGGGGTTGTTATAAGCAAGCAAGAGTTAAAAATACAAGAGCAATTTTTAGAGGCAACCTCATGACTGGCAATCAGTGCTAATAAGATTCTTTTCCTCTTGCAAGATTCACAGAAAGCCCTCAATCCATGCCGAGCACATTCAAAGGCAAGGGACTAAGCGCTCCCCTTACAGGTTCATTATCATTCGCAGGTTATCCCAAGCCAAGTGAATCAGGAAAGCAAATGAATTAGTGAGAATTAAGGAGCCTCTGTGGTCTGAACCCTCTCCAAATCTCAGCTAAGATGAAAGGTAGACGCTGATGTCTTGTGTCCCAGGGTTTTCAGAATTGGAGCCCCAGTGCCGAGCCGCTTCCTCCAGAGCCTTGCAGAAATGTGCAGGCAGTTAATGTTGCCTAACATCTCCTGACCGTGGGTTCAGCCATGTGGGAAAAGTTTTACGAGGCTGCAAAAACCAAACCCCCTTTCACTCACAATTAATTACAGGAGAGTTGCTATAGCACCTCGCTGTCAATGAGTCTGGTGTTAGTGCACTTTCTTCTCATCTCGCTCAGTAATAATCAAAGATACTGGGGTAATGTCTTGGTACGTAATGATATCAAATAGGGTAGTTACAAGACAGATCTATAGCACATTGAACCACTAACAGTACCGTTTCATTGGAAGCAATATCTTAAATGATAGGATTTGTACCTGACATGAATCAGGATCTCTAGTGTTTACCTTCCCTATTTTTATTTGTCTGAAATGATACAGTAGCTGACAAGCTTTTAATCACATACTTATTTTTAGTTGTTATGATACAATGATCTTCTTGCAGAAGCTGTGGACTTAAAGTACAGTGGGTTGGAAAGATTTCAAAGGAAAGCAGTTTGTTTTCATTAAATACTTGTTACTGCTAATTATATTTGATCACTATAAAGAATACAGTTTAATTAAAGAAGCATGCCATCTAGAAAAAATATTTGATTTCCAAAGGATAACAGTATATCTTTGCATTTGTAAGTAGCGTGGAAATATCAATTGAAAATGTGCAGTTATATTTGTCTCTGTGTGTGTGTGTGTTTTTGTGTGTGTGTGTATAAATAAAACAGTATTGGTTTTGGGACACTAGAGGTTTGACAGAAAAAAAAAAAATCTATTCAGAAGAATTTTTCCAATTCTGATAATGGAATTATACTCAAATAGCTACTTGTATCTTGTCAGATGCTATCTTTATGTGTGTTTCAAATTATTTAACATAAGTAATTAGCTACAATAAAATAACATTTGGCAAATGACATTAACCAGTGTTTTCACAGCCTAGGTTTGTATCAACATTTTCATCAGATATATTTCTCTGCCATGATTTTTAATGTCATCTATTTCATGAATGTGAAGAGTTCAGTACGAAATTACATGTTTTTCATAATAAATGCATGGGTTTAATTTTATTTTTTTGCAAATGATATTTTTTCAGGGCTAGTTTGAAGGAAATTAATAGAAAATGAAGGCTGATAACTCTGCACATGTAACTGAAGTCTTGAATTCATGTGCCAGTGTACATAATTGTTCCTTTAAACAATCATGTTGGAAAATTTTCTAGTTTTTACTTCCCTTCTTCATATAATTCCTGACTCATGACCTCCTATCTACCAGTCAGGCTTGATGTGCACGACTGTATCTCATTTATAATAATCATGATCTTTACAGAGAGATCGATTAAAATATTATGGTTCTTTTAAAATAAGAATGCATATCAAACGAAGCCTCACTTATAAAATAAAGAAAAAGCTCGGCCTTTTGCAGAGTCTCCTCGGTGTGAACAAGATGTTGTAAAAATCTCTTAATATTCAAAGACAGTTAATCATTAAAGAGGCAAATATGTTAATAAGTTTTTATCACAATTGAAAATGCTGTTAGTGGTTCTCTGGATTACACTGTTCTATATACACCACATTTAACATGGTTAGCAAAATGAGACCCTGTCCTGAAATTTTGGGGTTTTCTTGAAAATCACCACCTTCAAAATAATATGTAGTGTAAATAAAAAGCTAATAGCATTTAAAGAATCTTTTTCCTTTTAATATTCACTCTAGTTCTTATAAAAAGTATTTCAGAAACTACAGAATGTTTTAACCCCTTCTCTCCTTCACATAACATTGCTGAATGGAAAAAAACCCTGCATCATTTAAATTAAGGTTGAAAATATCTATCTGAGGCATCAACTCTAGACAATTTTTTTTCCTTTTACTTATAATTT
>VZTL01072699.1:0-17776 GCA_013400535.1 Scopus umbretta | reverse complement strand
GGGGGGGGGGAGCGCCGAGGGCAGTGCCCCGGCCCCTCTCCCACCGCGGCCCGGGTCTCCCTTCCCCTCTGCCCCTACCTTCCTGCTGGCTCCCTTGCGGCAGCTGCATCCAGCCCAGAATTAACCCATTTGCGTGTCCGGCACCCGGGAGAAAAAATCCAAGCCAATGTATTTCACCAGTAGTTTAGAGTTAATGGATTGTTTTAGAACTTGCTTTTTATTTTGTTTCACCAGAAGACAAAAAGCCACATTGTCTGAAGCCTCCTCTGCAGCACAGGCGCTCTGCAAAAATATCTCCTCACGGCTACCACGGCATCACCCCCGCTACCTTTGGCTGCGTTGGGAGCTCGAGCAGAGATGAGTGAACAGCATTTTAAGTGCTATGTTTATTCAGTGTGCTCTAAGCAGGGTTAGATAATACGATATTTATAAAGCCCCATTCTCTGTGTACTCGCGGGTTGCTCACCTTGGTAGCTCTGATGCCGCTGAACCGGTATTAGCAGCGGTGAGGGGTGGCTGTAAATTTTGCCTCATGTAGACAAGGCTTACAAGGTAAGCAGGCAAACCCCTGGCTGCAACCGCATGCCTGGGAATGGAACCTTTTATTTGCTGTCATAGTGATGACTTTTAATTGTCCCAATAAACAAGCTTTTAAAAAGCTTCTAAAATGTTCTCTAATAACACACTTTGGTCTTTAGCCATAGAAATGCAGAAATAATTAGAAGTGCCATTGTGTACAGTGCCTTCTGGACTGGGCTGAAGGTGAAGGAGAAAGTATCATGCTATCCTTGTCAGCTGCAAGGGTAATTACTGCTGGCTGAAATTACTCAACATTTGTTTATAAGCTCCCCAGAGCATGCTGTAAATAGATTGTCTGTTATAGTCCAATCACATTAAAACGCTGCTCCTTGCAAACTGCTACCTCCTGTTTTCTGTAAGCTAGACAGAGAAAGCCTGCTGCTCACTTATTGAGCACCAAGCACTGAAGAGCTATGTTTAATGTGATTGTTTTCATTAGCTCTTCTCTGTCTGATATTACATTTATAGTTTGCTGGGCTTGAAGACTGGCGTGTTGCGTTGCTTTCATTTGCTGTAGTGAGAGTGAATAGCTTTATTTCTGGAGGGTGTATGCAACAGTTGATGAGAATTTTGGAATAGCAAAAGCATGGGAATATCTACGGACACTCGTTCTCCTCCTGGACAATGGTGTTTTTCTATTTGCCTTTTAAATGCTCCTGCACTGGTACCAGCAATGGTCACGTTGCCTAAATTGTCCTTTGAAGGATGAGAAGTATTTTCATAAAAGGTTAGAAAGAATGTATTTTCCTTAGCACTGAATTTCACAGTACAGCATTGTCCTGTCCATTATGACCTGAGTTGTATGAAATAGTGATGCAGCCACAGCCTGTCTGTTTGATTTGCTCTCAGCATGATTTACCACATCATATCACAACAGCCCAGGTATTTCCAATAAATATGGGGCCAAATTCATCGCTGACATATGCCGACACAATTCCATTGCTATCGATAGAGTTACATTTGCTCCCACCAAGGTGAATCTGGCCACTAAACTGAAGATTTAGGGGAAAGAAATAGAATTTTGAAAAAAAAAAAAAAAAACAAAAAAACAAAAAAACAAAACACCACAAAACCAAACAAACAAGTCACAAAACCAAAAATCAAACACACCCCCATGCACTATATATTAAAAAAAAAAAAAAAAAAAGGCAGTACAGATCCATTACTGGGTATCAGGGGCAGAAATTTGTAACCCCTGTTTCATGAGTAATTCATGAGAACACACACAAAGGGTATTTCAACAGCGCTCATTTTTATTTACCACTGATTATTCCCCCAAATCAGTACTGATTATATAGAGAGCAAAGTGTGGACCCATCATGTCACATTTATTTGAAAAGGCTAGCAACAACAAGCTGCCTTGCATACCCCCATAGCTGGGAAAAACTCTAGACATTAGTGAATTTACCCTGATTTTCTTAAAACATAGGCACCGCCCTGGTGTAAATCCTCATGGAAGACATTGCAGCTACGACAACTTACACCAGCGCCTGAGCTTCCCAGGAAATAACACAACAAAGCAGCAACGTTAGTGACCAGTAGAGAATTATTAAAGGAACACAGATAATTGGAAGAAAATAAATTACTTGGGTAGAATAACTACTATAAAATGAAGTGCAGGCAAAATCACTGTACTGGTTACCTTTCAGCCTCACATGTCCTAGGTACCTTTCTCCCTAATTTTAAGATCTGTGTAAAGCTTCTCTTCTCTGCAAACCAGTCAGGAAGGGATAAGAATTGGGGTTTGGATATCCACATTTTCTTCTAACTGGAATCATTGCCTGTGGAAAACTGTCCTTCTGGGAAAGATGCTGGAGTGCTAGAAATGATGATTCAATTGCCCATTAAGGTAATTCCTGGAAGTACTACTTTCTTGAGGCTGTGTTTCCAGGAATGGCAATCACAGCATCACTGCTCTGACAGTGCGATAGGTATCTCCAGAAGTGGACACAGCAGGTGAATATTTCCAGTTACTGCAAGTAATACACCGCAGGTTAGATCCCATGGTTATCTTTATTTGCAAAAGCTAACTAATGCAGCATATTGCAGTCCTTTGATGATGAATTATACCAATTGTTTTGCAATAAATGGAAGCTTTTTTGCAATCCAGGTAACGTTTTTTATGTTCCTATTACTGCTTTTTGTGCTATTAGAGAAGCAGTGAATCTTTAAAGAGAAACTTCCTACAGCTAAAAAAGACATTAAGGGGGAAAAAAGCTGGGAGCCATAGTGACAGGTACAACTAAGGCTGTATCCTTCGGTTCCCTGGAAACCAGTCAAACACTATCTCATCTTGCAATGGTTGTGTCTGATCCTCTGCTTCAGACATCTTCCTAATAATGGCAACTACAGAGGTGACTCTCTGCAAATAAGGGCTTACAGCAACTGGACATCCATCATATATCTCCAGAGTAACATTAGACCACCCTAATGGGTACTCCCGTCTTCATTATGATATTAATTCTCTAAATTTCCAAAGTGATTTCATTTGTAAAATGACAAAGGCTGGCTGCTCAGGAGACAAACTGTTTTCATCCCCCTCCTGCATGCTTACAAAGGCTTGCTCTCTTTAGTCTTTGGGGGAAAAGAAATTTGATAGCATCAGATCTCTTGTGATACACAAGGCTGCCTAACAGCTACACCACCTGCCAGTACTGCATGCCTGCCCATCCAGCCTGAAGATTTCTAAAGTAATGGTTGATGAGTAGAACATAGATGTTGGTTTGGGGTGGGGGTGGGGGGGAAGCAATGTGGAGAGAAAATAGGGCTGTATAAAATACTCAGTGTGAAAGTGAGGCAGGATTGAGGGTAAGGGTGAGGTCAGAGCCAAGGCTGGAAACTGAATCAATCTGAACAAGGTTGGTTTGGTTAGATTAGGTAAAAGCATGATTTTCTCCCTGGTGTATCAAAGCCTTTGCTGTGGCTACAAATTCACTGATAGCCAACCAAAGCAAGCTTTCCACAAAGAGGCAATTCTTTGCATAGCTCCTGATCTTCAAACTCTTTAGGATTAAGTAAAATAGAGATTAAATTAAAAAGGAAATCAGTAAATGTGTGACATTTCTAACGTTTGCCCCAAATAGTGACTAACTAAAGTGCCTGACTGAACAATAGTGAGGAATTAGGAGATTTTTTTAAGGGCAGTGATAATTGTAACCTGACTGGTGAATGAATTTGGAAGCAGTTGAAACAAAACAGCGTTTAATGCATTGAAAAGTGTACAAGACACCAATCTCATTAGGCTTTATCCTGATTTAAGAGACCACCCAAATGACATCCTGTAATTTGCCTGGTTCCGAGTTTCCTTTCATTTACCCTCGTTCAATCCTGTTGCTGTCTGCATTCGAGTACATGCAGGCGGCAGTGTGAGAGGAGGCTTGGACCAAGAAGTCCAGTTCCTTTTCCCAATGAAGGCCACCTTCAGCAAGCAGCTGATTTTACTTGCTCCTGTGAGTACCCTCTTACAACTTCATTCCCTTTGTCCTTGCTCCACTGCTAGTTTTCTTTTGCACCAGCTACTTCTACGCCCCCTTTAGTGACGAATCTCGGTATTCAGGGCCAGCACGCCGTACCAGTGCAGCTGCACAGTCCCCCAATCTCAGGGCATCTTGCATCCCAGGTGTCTTTCAGCTGGCAAGAAGATAGCAAAGCGCCTGTGGGAGATTGCAGCCCAAAAGCACAACCCAACCTGGATCGCATGCTCACTCCTGGGACACAGGGACAATGTGGCTGCTTTGTGCAGGTGGTGCTGTGGGCGGCTCTTGGGGTGACTGTGCTGGGTAGTGTCACCCAGAATGGCACGTGGCTCTGCATCCTACTGCTGCCTTTTGTCAGGCATTTACTGCAAACGGGGCTCTTCATTAAATTTTATAAATGTATCAAAGAGTGTTTCCATCTCACACATAGGAAAACATTACCGTAAAATCTTGTTTAAAACTAAATTAATTAGCAACATTGAAAACATTGAAGTGGATGGCTCTTTTTTTTTGTCCCAAAGGAAGCCCTCATGTTTAGGCTAGAGTCAAGCTCCTTTTTTTTTCTAATTCTCTCTTTCTTTCTAGCCCTGTAAATCTTGCATCCTTTGCTGAACAGCCATGCAGCTTTAGCAGAGAGCAGACTGCCCCTCTCTTTTCCCTGCTCTGCCCTCCTTCCCCAAATCTCTAGCAATTGTAGCTTAACTTGGTAGTCAGAGACTAGGCTGGAGCTGTAGACTTGAACCCTTTCACACTGAGAAGGTCACTGAACCGTAGTCAGCTCACCAGTTTCTGGGTGAGTGCTTTAACCACTGCTATAAAAGATGAGCAGCAGCATCACCACCATCCATCTTTAAAAAATAAAGAGTAATCCAGTTGTCCAGCCCTCAAGGAAGAAAGTGCCTATGAGTCAGAGGGTTTTGCTGAATGTGAATGTGAGTTACATCTTAACGCTTAGCTGAAGCCTCTGTGTGCATAGCTTAGTCCTATAGGAAATACGATTTTGGATTATTAGCCTCTCTCCATCATTTCCTAACAGGTTTGAACATCACCTCAACTCAACTCAACATACACTCTACTAAAAATCCTTGTTTTCAATGGTAAATGTGCACCACAAAAGGAACCTGGATCTTCGACTTGGCTGGCTAAATTTTCCTCAGAAATCACAGCTTTTGAATGCATTTTGGGTTCTAGCCATCAGGGCTGAATTTTAATGCTATAATGATCCTGCAGATGATGACTGACTGCTGTTTCGGTGTCTTCTTTTAATGTAGATGGGAGGTGGAGATGCTCAGCACCTCCTCGTAATACTCCATTTTCCAGTTCTACAGGTTCATTTTCTGCACTTTAAGTATTTAGCATAAAGACATGATGGTCTGAGGTGGGTTGGCAGCTGTCCCTACCAGTTATTTATGGTTTTTTGAAATTTTGCATTCCATAGACTCAAATTCAAACGTGCTGTAAGGAACTCTACTGTGATTGCTTATCTCAGGGATAAACTTGGCTCCATGTTATATGCTTATGATGTTATTGATGGCCCTCTGGCCCCCAAATTAAATTATTAATGGAAAATTCTTTGTCATTTCTTTCTCAATGTCACATGAATGCAAAAGTATTTTTCAGTGCAGCTTCATGGAGAAGACATTCTCCATTTGCATTGAACTTCACCTTTTCTAAAAGAGGTGCTAAACTATTATTCCTTTTCTTCTTTAAATATTGTAGCTCCCTGTCTAATATTAATCCATTGCAGTTGCTATCGATGAAAGCTCTACCAACACCCCAAAGTCCTGCTTTTCTGCAAAAATCATAGGCTAATATTTAGGATTTTGTGCCAGTTTCATGCAAGTTAGCCAGTATAAATCCACTCTGGCATCATAAAATTTGTTTCTGTCTTCCATGGTTGTCTTCCAAAAGCTTGAAACTCCTGCCTAATGTGTCACTTCAGTATGGACAACAAACTGCATGATTCGTTAGGGAAAAAAAATATCCCATCTCCTAAGCTCTTTGAATGCTCTATATTAATCTAGCACAGAGCTGGATCAATCATTACCCTGTGTTTAGGCTTCCCGAACTTTACCGTGGAAGGAAATTAGCTTCCCAAAGGTGACTGTAAAAGCTATAGTGTGGTGGTAGTTTTTTTTTTTTTTGCAGTCTATGCTTAGAAACAAGAGGAGCGTTGCTTTGCAGGGATTCAGTAGGGTGAATGCCACCGTGAAGGGATGGGTGGCAGTTCATTTGTGGTGAGGGAAGCCCAGATGCATAAGGAATGGTGTGGCATAGAGATTTTGTTAACTGCATATGACCTTTCTGCTTTCATGTTAAGGGACAGCAGAGCCATGACCACCTGACTTGGTCCATGCTGCCAGTTATGCATGGAAGGGTTGAAATGATCTTTTCTCTTCCCAGGCTTGGGGGGAAGTGAAAACCAGGTGCAAATGCTATTTAGTCCGTTGGCAGGTTCGGTTTCATAAAGGTGAAAACGTGGCTGAAAGCCACTTTTATTTGCTCTCTCCACCCAAACACTGCTTTTATTGCTGAGTCTCCGGAAGGTACAATACAGAGTCTGACCGGTGCTCTGGTCTTAGATACCTCTCAAGTAGAAAACAAGTTGTTTGCCATTTTCTTCCCTTGTCAGACCAAACCAATACACATACTCAATATACCTATCTTGAGAAGTTGTCTTTATTGATGGACTCTCACTTTCCCTGCAAACAATATATTTTCTACAGTAACCATCCAGGTAAATAGGGTTCAGTCTGGAAATAGAAGGAGCAGAACCGTATGGGAGAGTATAAAAATGAACTGACCTGAACCATGGTTTTCAAAACATTGTAAATTGTTTCCATACCTTGACAAATGTTCATGCTAGTTAGGAATGCCTTTGTTGTTGTGACTTGGCCACTAATTGTCCGGCACCTTCCAGGGAACAGTTCTGCTTGTATGCTAAATTCTGACACAGGGATATAGTTTGCCAGCTTGATCTGGTCTTTCCTGAATGACCGACAGGTTTCCGTTCTGTTTCCATAGAGTCCAATACATGATAATCTCAAAGTTTGTTCAACTTTGTTTAATGTTTGCACGACATTTGCTTTCAGGGGTATTTGAAGCAGAGTGGTAGTGATGTCACAACTCTGAAGCGTGACCATACGTTTCTGGTTTGATAGCAACCTGTTTGGGAGCTTTGTGGTGTGAAGGAGAGACCTGCACCCTCTTATGCTTGCCCAGGCAGCTCTGAAGTAATCTTGTACCCCCTCCCTGCACATTTATTTTAAGAAGTCACAAACCTATTGCATATACAATAGCTGTGTAGCATAAGTATCATAGATCCATATGATATATCTCTCCAGCACTGCTTTTTCAGAACACTGCTATTCAGGTATATGGGTACACTCAGAAAAAATCTGTTAGAATATGTAATTTACCATGAAAAATAGTGGTCCCACATCAAAAAAAGTGTGTGCAGAGTACACATATACTCCAAACCTGTTGCTCTTGTCCTGTATTTTTATTAGCTCTGTAGACAATATTTGTTTTCTGCTATTTGGGATGGTAATAACAGGAATTATGTCTTCTTCACTAAGCAAGCTTTTTTAATATAAATAGGATTTGTATATGCTAATTAATAATGCATTGTATCTACACTGACTGCTGGATACTGTAACCCTTAGATGGAAAGGACTGCACATAGGCTGGTCCGTTCAAATCCAAACTTGTCAGGTATTCTCTGCGCACCGGAGCGATGTTGCCTTCTTAAGAAGGCGTTTTTATTCTGCAGTTCAAGATGGCGAACACCTGGGCATGATATTCTGCTTTTGACCTTGTAAAAATCATTTGCAGTTCTGAAAGCATGAACACCTCGTGATAAAACCATATTAAGTGATAATGACATTTTGCCAGGTTGCGCTGAGAATTGCTTTGAGAAGGAGGAAGACATTTCCATTGATTGTTCATCAATCTTCAGTTCGCCTTCAAATGATGAAGAGCTCAGGTTCCCAGCCCAGCAGCTGCATGGCATGAAGGTACCCCATGGCCACAGGGAAGTGGGAGGACGTGGCAAGGCAGGAAGGGCATCGCCAGAGGCCAGGGTGAGCTCTAGCCATGCGGACCCACACATGGCATGGCACACGAAGGACAGAGTGCAGCCTTCAGCTCTGTGTTCTCAGAAACAATATTATCAGTGTTTGGCTTTGCTGAGCCATTCGCGCTGCTTTCCAGTGCAGGAAGAGCAGGTTGATAGCAATACTATTTACAATTCATTATGAGAAGATTGCAGAAGATTGTTGAAGACAGGAACCACTGACCTCCTATTTCCCTTTCATCTGCAGGAGTACATTCATAAACGATAGTCCACTTTAAGGACACTGGAGTGGAGAATTATACTGGGCTGCTTCTTCTACAATCTTCTTTATCTTTTGGGTCAGCAACATCACTAATTGGCACTTGACAGCACTTCCAGATACTCCTTGTGAATCTCATATTGTGACTGATGGTTGATAACATAAAGAGAAGAATTCTCAGATCCATTTTAGTCCGTCAAAAACTAGACGCTGCATAGCATGTACCACATCTGGCAATTGATAGCACCATGTTTGTTAAGGTTATCTGATTGGAAGAGCTGCAAGCAATGAATAACGCAGCAAAGCTGCATGTGATAACCTCCCCACAGTGCAACTGCATGGGCTGACAGTTAGCTTCATGCTTGCCATTTTAATATTCTGGATTTTTAAAGTGGGAAGTGCTAAAGAAATGCTCCCAATTTTCTGAATGTACTTGCCAGACAAAGATATCCCACAATGTGACTAACAGATACTTTTTTTATGCTGCTGAATTCTTCAAATCAATTTCTCACTTCCTAAAACAGTAGGAATTATTTTTGATGCCTGAATGCATTTGAGGGATGAATTCATTTTGCAGTAGAACTACTGCAACTTTTCTCTTGATGCCTAAAGAAGAGTAATTCAAAATTCATACCCTTTGTTATTATATGTCTAAACCATATCTTTTTCTCTATACTTTATAAACTAATCTTTTCAAACCCTTGTTCAATAAAAGAAGGATAGTAAACCTGCTTTTCTAATTTTCTCAAAATATGTAGGCTGGCATACACAAAGAAAGAGTTGCTATCAGCCCTAATGAGTGAAAATGATTGTATTGTATGTGATTAGTAATGTGCACCTTCTTTGCCTCATTTTACACATTTCAAATAGCTTCCTCTGCTGTGGGCATCATGCTTGTTAACAGGATCTTCAACAGAAAGTAAAAAGCTATGTCAGTGCATGCAGTGGACTGGATAGCTCTGACCTGCCATTGAGTGATGGATGTTCTCGTAGCAGCTGGGGAAAATAGCATAACAGAGATAAATATTAGTATTGCATTGCATATTTTTGTGTAATATAGGCTTTGAATCTCAAATGTCCTAACACTTGCATGCATTTCAGCACCATGTCCTATGAGTGCATTACATAAATCTGAATTCCAGGCAGCGCTATGCAGACTTGCAAACCCTTCTTCTCTGAACTCTATTATTTATAAGATTAAAACCCCTGAGGTTTCAAATGGCAGGTTTATTGTCAAGTACAATGTACTTTTCATTCTGAATGGACAAAAGCCTTTGAGCTTACCTGAGTCTGCATGGAAACCTGCATGCCTGCCCTCGGTGCTACCACATGTATTAGTGGAGGCCAATCTTTTCTCCAGGGGTGTGAGACAAGCATCCTGTAGGGCCCTCCACCTGTACCACTGATAGGTGTCCTGTTGAAGGAGAGCTCTTTCTTTACAAGCCTTGGGTAGACGGTCTCCATCCAGGGCTGCATCAGAGCTAGAAGCACTCAGAAAATGTTATTTGCAGAAAATAGTTATCTGCTCAGTTCAGCTTCTGGATTTCTTTGCACTACACCCACAAACAGATGTTGAACCTTACAGATGGGTTCATTGTTAACAGCCATTCAATAAAAATGACACAGGATGGCCACAAAGTATTTGCTCTGTGGTTATCTATTGTTTGATATTCATAGGGTGTGGTGAGTCTTTAAAGTCATAAATAGAAAAACAGTATAAATAGGATGGAGGAATTAAAAAAAGATTTCAGAAAGGCTTTCCAAATGTTTCTAGTGCAGATCTCACATCTGCTCATGCAAGTGTAGTTCCAAATATCATAGGAAAATAAACATTTAGACTGTGGTCAGGTATATTCAGAAGCTAAGGTTTTATAAATTTTTAAATGGAGAAGGCGCTAGAGGCTCCTAAGATGGCCATTAAAGACCGTATTGTGAAGCATTTCATCTGAGGCATTTTAAAGAACCATAGTTGGTCTTCCAAAGTGTCAAATGTCTTTCAGATGTGCTGGTGTTAATGAAACATATATTAATCAATCTTTAGGTTGGGAGGTTTTTACAGCTGCTTACCATTGCTACATATGCACATAAAAATCTCCTCTCTTGTTCTCAAATCACAGGCAAGGGAAAAAAAAAGAAATATTTTTTTAACGAAAGAAGAGATAATGTTAGCCTCTTTGACTTGAACTGCTCTGGTAAGTGATCTTAAAAAACTGCTGACCACCCTGTTTGCCACATGTGGGTTTTTTGTGCCAAGACTTTTAGTACTAATGAAGGCACACAAATAGAAACCAGTTGAAGTTTTGTGAGACCTAGCTAACTAACATTTTGTTAGTTTTTGTAACAAAGATAAGAGCTTTTGGACTTTGGACATAAGAATGAAATAAGTAAATAATGGTTAATATAAGAAAGGGCATACGGTTCTTGTTTAATGGATTAATAAGAGCAATTAACCTTGTAGTGCATTAACATTTTAGGACTGAAATGTTTGTAAGTGAGTTAGTTTTACATGAAGTGTCCTTGTAAAGGTCGAAGTCAAACTGTATTTTTAAAGAAATTTTACGCTCAGAAGTTTGTAATTGCTGACATCGTATATCCAGTGACACTAGGAATGGCCAAAATTTAATACTAGGAAAAATAAATATGGTATGAGAAACATAGCTGATCAAGACAATTTGCAAATGCATATCTGAATTATACTGTGCGGGACCAATAGGAATTTATTCAAGAATTAGAAGAGGAGCTATTTTATTTAGTTTTATTTTATGTTATCTAATTCTTTATCTTGTGCTTCCAAGTCAAAGGTATTTTAAGTCAGGTGTATTATGATTATGCCAACAGGCCATTAGAATCTTCGTTACATTAATGGCAGTGGTAAGCTTGCTGATTTTAACGTTCAAGCACACAACATGTCCTAAGTTAATTTTGTTCAATTCCAAGTGGCCTTTCAGATAGACGAACCAATTAAAGAACTGGGCTGTGTTTATTGAACAGCCAAGTTCTTGATATAAGTATGACTTACAGATGTTTTGTTCAGGCAGAGGGGAAACGACGCGTGACCCAGATGGTGAACCAGAGACTGTTGTGAGGATTTGTCCTCAGAAGTTTGGTTTGGTAGAAAGGATTTTAGAGGCAATGTAAGAATGAGAACTGCAGGGAGCAAAGCATAGAAGTTCTTTGTTTTTTTAAGCAATATATATATTTTTTCTGAACTCAGACTCATGGATGCAACTGTTTTGGGGTGGGGCTTTCCTCCTCAGGAACATGCCAGGGGACTATTTAGGGCTATGAATGAATTTTCACACTGTCTTTTCCATCTTTTGGCAAATACCTTAATCTGTCTGTTGGGCTTTTCCTTTTAAGTCTTCAGTTTGTTGGACATGGTTCCTGCTGGCTGGGGCAGTTTCTGTGGACTTTTCACAGCTGAGTCGTCTGTCAGAGGTGGCAATTACATGACTTGATGGCTCATTCGTCTCCCTTCCCTCCTATGGCTCTACAGGGTCAAGCTCTTGGCTCTAATAGATACTTTCTAGCTGAGGCCCAGTAACAAAAGGTGTTGGTCCTTACATTGCTTGAAAGTTTCCCGACTCTCCTATTCTTCCCCATCTGACAAAAGGAAAGAGAAGATCCCAGCAGTGATTCTGGGATGCACAGAACATGCACAAGACTCTGCTTTTTTTCCCCAACTATTTTCAGCTTTCTCTTTTCTTACTTGGATTCTCATGTTTTCTACAGAAATTAGAATCTCTTGGGGGCAGAAGCTACATTTTATGTGGCTACAGTGACAGCACAGAAATCTAAGAAGGAATTAGGATTCTATTTGTTAAGTGAATAGCTTGCTGACATTTAGTTTCAAGTTCTTTAATCACTTTGTCCCTCTCTTTTCCATAAGGCTAGTCCACAATGGTCATAAGGCATTTTGTACTATGTAAATTATTAATTGTTTTTCCACATGTTTATGATATTTCCATCTGCTCAGCTGCATGATTTAGGAGAAGAGTATCCCTGTTATATAGCTCAAATAATCTATGAAATCCTTGCCTAGCCCTTGAGTGCCAGCACTGAAAAACAGAATTAAGGAACAACCAAGAGAAAAATAAATTGCAGGATTCATGTAAGATAAAGAAAACATCTGATCATATTATTTACCATGCATTTATATATGACTGATGTGACAACAAGAGCCATCAATCAGGCCAAGGGCTGATGATACTAGAATCTGTAAAAGAGTATGTTTGAAGGAAATTACAATTTTAATTAGTGGACAAAGCAGCTGAGGAGTTAGCCAAAAGCAAAAAAAAGCACAAGACAGCTCAGTGTTCATAACAGCATAGGCCAGTTCATGGACACATAAGATAGAATGTATATTACTTAGTTTTGGCTGCTAGTGGCAATCCAAAGTTGCAGGCTGTTTAACCTTTGTTTTGGGGTATTGCAGATTTTGTAGGTTTCAGAATGGGAGTTAGACTTAGCAAAGGTCTGGAAGGTGAGCTGATCATTTGCTTCACAGGCTTAGGCTGTTTGCTTGACTTCTCAGAATGATTCTTTTACGTGTACAGCATCCTGTCAGAAAAGTCATGGAGATGCTTTAGGGAGAGATGCACAGGCAGAGAATGGAGCCTGTCATAAATGATGGGAAAACCCCATAATCAATAAAAGAATATCATAGGAAGCCTTGGAGAGCAACAAGGTGGGGAGAGGTGAAGAGAGAATTCAAGCGTGTTCTTGAATGAATCCTTCAAAAGGCAAAAATTATTTAAAAGGGGCTTCATTAAAGACTCAATCCACTTATGGAAAATAAGACTTTTTGATACCTTCAGATGGAATCTCTTTGCAGATAAGCTTGAAGAACCTGGCTTTACCTGCACCACAGTTAACACAGTATCTATTGTATAGATATTTTATCCACTTATTGATAGCTCTTTGGTGTTGAAAATCAAGCCATTGAAAAGCAAGCTTGTCACAAAATTAAAATTGATAAAGAAAAGGGCAGATTCTCCAAACTATCACAGAAATTTCAAGACAGTAGTAGAACTGTTTATCTTTGTTAGTTGGGAATTCTTTATATGCCTTTCTCTCCCTACCTCTCTGTCTGTATATTTTACTCCCTTTGGTTGTGTGAAAAAACACTGATTTATGGAAAGGAAATTTCTCAGAAAAAAAAATCTGGGAAATTTTCTCAAGCCAATATGGCGATTTGAGAGAACCATCCCAAAATGTAGGGAAGTAGAGTTCAAATTCCAACTTGAGCAGCCCAGTAGGATCTGAAAATCACATAATACCAAACACACTTCAGAAAGCATCAGTGGAATAATGTCTTCTTCAAATTTCATAGGACATGGCTGGAAGGAGGTGCAGGGGGGAGAAATCAGGTCTTATGTAGTAAGCTCAGTAACAAGCTTTCCTAGATAGTGCTGGCAGTAAGGAGATAGATGAGGTCCATGCAGCTTTCAGAAAGGAGCACGATGTCTCTCTTGTGTTTGTGAGCCTCCTTGAGTATTTTGTCACCTAAGCAGGCAGATACCCTTATCTAAATAGCTGAAGCCACATCTCAAAAGCTAATCTAATTTCAAGTCGTTCTGTATCCACAGTGAAGGCAAAGAGCGACATTGCCTCCTGGCATGTTTTTGGTATGTGAATAATGAAGCACCTGAAAGAAAATAGTGAGTTCATGACCATTCATTGTTGTATGGTCCTGTCTAATAGCAAGCAAAATATTCAGCAGAATTCCTTTGACGGCAGTTTGTTTATTGGCAGTGAAACTTGTAGGCAGGTAAGTAGTAGATAAGCATTTGACATCTGAGAATTTTTTGTTAATGAAGTATAGGAATCTACTCATTTGCCTAAAGAAGGGAGCTCACCAGTGACCTGTCCCTGTGATAAAAGGAATTTTCTCACTATTACCGGCACCCCCCTGAAAACCTTTGCTTTCAAAGGGCTGTTTTGAGGATGGAGACAGACCTTACAGAGAGACACTCATTCTTGCCTGCTGAATTTCCAGCGACCTGCCTTGGCAGGTTCAGAAGACCTCGTTCCAGTGAGGTCCTCTGAGAACGACTTAACACTGAAAACATTTGAGACCTAACTAAGTAGGGTTTTATCTTTCCAGTCTCCTCTCTCAAAAATAAGCTTAGCATCTGTGACTTTTATTCTATTTTATAATGAAACCTGCTGTTAGAGCCACACCATTTTCCCATTCAAAGCTTTGAAGATAGTTAGCATAGGCAAACAACCCAACCTATCTTTGAGTCTCCAGCTCACTCCTGTTTAGATGCCTCTCTGTCTTTTCTTCCTAACATCTCCTACTCTCCACAGGTATTGCTAGTCAATCTGGAGATCAAAGATTTTGCGGTTTCATTTTTACATGCTTTTTGTTTCCAGCCAATGAAAATGGCTTTTAAATTTAAATGTAACAATACCACTGAGGTAGTTATAGAAATAAAAATGTGCTGCACTGGCAGTGTAAAAAAATGGTCCTGGCCCTTGCACAGCAACTGTTCAGATTGGTAGTATTAATGACAGCAATTGTTACAGGCAATCTACAAGCAAAAAAGAACCCTAACTAAACTGGGGAAATAGAATTTTTAAAGCCAAATGCAATACTGAGAGAGTATTTCAGGTCCCCAGTGGGATGAGTGGCATGGGGGTGGTGGTGTTCACGCAGGGTTGTGGACAAAAGGGACAATTCAGTCCTGTAACTATAGCCAAGCTTAATTCTCTGGTATTATTTCTAGAGGGCTGGTCTAATTTTCAGCAGTGGTATCTGTCTCTAAAGGGCAGCAGAAAGGGTTGCAGGATAGGTACAACTTTACCACATACTTGAGTATGTCCAAAGTATGGTTAGAGGAAAAACATAGATAGCTTTGAAGAGTCTCAGTGGCAGCCCTGTAATATCAGGGAAGCTACTTTGGCCTCACTGCCACCAGAATCTACTGGCCATAGAGCCTGAAGCAGCTGTGGTCCACCTGAGACCATGAAGGAGGGCGTCTTTGGCTCTGAGCTCAGTATTATCTGTGCATTTTGAACAGAAAATTCAGGTGTTAGGGGATGATTTCAGAAATATCAAATGAAGTTAAGCTTATTACCATGTTATATCAGATCAAATTTCTAGTTATTTCTTCAATCAGCATTTATTGTATGACTGAATCATAATAAATATTTCAGAAATATGATGAAGCTGTGTATTTGCAGTAAATGAAGCACCTGTGTTTATTGCAAATCTGTGTGCAGAGCTCTATCTGCATAGATACTTGTCAGTCAAGCAGATGTCCCTATATTAATTCTCTTTTCCTAATTGGGAAATGGAGGTAAGATGGCATTTATATCATGACTGTTACGTGATTGACATATGTCTGGGCTGAAACAGAAGCACAACACACATGCTTTGAAAAGAGAAAACAAACCAGAGAAAAAGTTGTGTCACATGAAGCTCTGCTTGTTCATTTAAAGTTTAAAGAACAGCAAATGCAAAATTTGTAGGAGTACTGGTTATGTTGAAGATCTAATTATAGGACAATTCTGTTCCTTATTTTGGATAAAATTTGTGCACTTATAGATTTGTCTGGTGTTGTATGTAAATACATACGCAGATCTGTAATGTGTAAGGTGTACGCTTTTGGTCATTAATTACTGCTTTTAGCTTTTACCTTTAGCATTTTATGTAAGTTTTCATTAAAAATAAAAAAAGTATCTCTGACAGCAAAATAATATCTGCCTATAGATTCATAGAAAATGGCAAGAGAACACATATTTAATGCAAAAATTAAATCAAATAATAAAATTACAAAAAAAAAGTTACACTAATAAAATATATCCAGCTTTTTTCTCAGCACTGAAGGTCCAGGTGGAGTCTGAGCCATTATGAAAAAGTCCTGTTCTGTACAATTAACCAACACAAGCCCAATCAAGCTCATCTTTAAACTGGACTTCTTTGAATAATGCTGTGATTGTCAAATGAAAGTTATAATTTTATCCAGTTAGCTTCTTAATTTCATTGCATTTTTTCTATTTTTTAAATGTTGCTGTGTCTTTTAAATACTGAACCAAGCAAATTCATATATCAAGTATTCCACAATTTAACGAATGCTATAGATTATACAATTGCCACATTATCAGGTCCATAACTTTCAAGCCTTTGCTCCTGGTAGCAGGAGAAACTGTAGCAGGTTGTCATTGCCTGCTAAGGATAAGAATAGCTTTATAATTACACATTTTCTTCTATCCAGATAAAGATGGCTTTGAATTATCCATTTTTTCCAGGGTGCTGTATATTTAAAAAGTGTAGGAAGGAAAACATTAAAACATACTGCCTTTTGAAGCAAATTAGCAGTAAAAATGAAGTAGAAAAACATTTCCCTTTTCCTGGCTGGCTTGCAACTAATGTGCGTTTCTTGAAGTTGTACATGCTCACAAAAAATGATAAATATATTGGAAAAAGGAAGGGAAAAATGAAAGAGTAAGTTGGCCATATAAAGCAGCTGATGTAAAGATGGAGAGACATAGCCATAGAAACTAGTCACATAAATAGTCATGAAATGAAAAGTTTCAGATTTGTATTGAAGTAAAAAAAAACTACTTAGAGAAAGGCCAACAGGCCAGACTAAATAATCCTCGACTTAACGTCCAATTCTGAATCACATATTAGCTGCAGAGATTTTAATGTAAATATGCCATTACACTGTCATTACAGTGATCAGGCTGCATGGCTCACAGGTCACATCTCAGCCACTGTTAATTTTGCAGGCAAAAGCTTTTTTTCTCTTGAAATGTTAATAACTTTCTATTAGTTAATGTAGCGTGACTAAAATTCAGATTAGATATAATTCATTTTAATATCTGTGACTGGCTATCCCGATCATTTAGCAATGGTTTCCAGCTGAATACAAGATGCTAAATTGGACTCATTTGCATAGCCCTGTAAAGCAATGCCATTCTCTAAATGTAGGCATCTTCAAATTAATTTAAAAGATTTTTTTTTTTCTGGTTTTGCTACCAGGATAAAATCTTTTGCTAACAACTAATTGAAGTTACTATGCGCCTAACACACATCCTTTTCCTTCTTTTCTCAGGAACAAATGACTAGTTAATATCATTAACCAGTGAGGGGAAAAAAGATCCACAGTGCTTTTGAGAGCTAAGACGGCCTAATTNCTAAGACGGCCTAATTTGGGAGCTGCAGACAGACCAACCACGACTATTTGCCAGCATTGAAAGAAATACCCTTTTTTACCCTTAAGCACACTTAGCTACATTGTGTATGTCAGAAGTTAACACTGGTTTGACCTTGAAATGATCACCGAATCCACTGGGTTTGTTTAAAGATCCGCTATAAAACATATGTTCATTTAAGGTACAGTTTAGCTAAACTAGGCAGCTCTCAGGACCTTCACT
>VZTL01072698.1:0-53262 GCA_013400535.1 Scopus umbretta | reverse complement strand
ATTAATTAATTAATTAATTAAAGCCTGGGAGGGTGCTGGGGTGGGGGGGGAAAAAAGATTTTTGCTTGTTTTGCTTTCCCTGCTCAGAGCGCAAATAATGGGATGCTGTGGTTGAAAAGCCTTTTCTGGTTTTTATGTGTCATGATGCACACGGTTGGTTGTAGGTAGTGTAGTAACTATCTGTATCCCAATAGTTCCCCGTCGAAGGGTTGTTATGGCAGCAGCGCTTCCCCCTTCTTTTATTTAGCATCTCTGGCTCAGAGTAATGTTAAAGACCTGGAAACTGCCTTTTTAAAAAAAAAAAAAAAAAAAAAAAAAAGAGCAACCTCTTGCCTCTTTTGCCAAATAGCCAACAAGTACAAATGTAAGATTCACACTAAATCTTCACTCCCTTCTCCAGAAGCTGGTGCTGTGATAACACTTAAGACTGAAGGAGGCTGGGGGAAAATGTTACCTTTTTTTTTTCCACAATTCCTGCTTTTTGTTAAATTTTGTTGGAGTTTTTGCTTGGTTTTGTGTTGTTTTTTTCAAGTGTTTCACTTACACCTTTCCCTAGTATTCTTTCTCACTTGCAGAGGACTTCTTAGTCCTGCATTACACTGGATAAAGGGGTTCAAGCGGTTCTACATGCAAGTAACGCACAGCATTTGTGGGAAGGGAAAGCTTGTAATTCTGTAGATTTAGCTTTTCTGCACAATTTACGGGATAATGAGTTTTATTCTTGCAGTACAGAGAGGAATCTGAGAGACTCATCAGAAAGGTTTCATCACATCTTAACTGCCATAGCTGGTGGGAGTCTGAAACAGTAAGATTTAAAGGTTTATTATGGAAATAAGTTTCTCTGTCACCTGTAATGGTCAGCCTGTTCTCAGTCAAACCACAAATAGCTGTAAGGGAAACACTCTCATTCTGATTTCAGTTTAGTCAGTAGCGTTTTTTGGAAACTGTGTTTAAACTGTGAAGCCTTTGATGAGGACGGATGCTAAATACACATGAAATTGGTAGAGGGCTGTATGATTTTGCAGTTTTTACTCTGCACTTGTATAGGTACCATTTGTTGTCTTCAGCTGGAGTTTGCCTGAGCAGAGGTTGAGCAGTAAATGATAAGGACAAAAGGATTTTGTCCTGGAAGCGCCTGCATTTTTATTTCCGGCAGAATATTTGTAGACTGATATTGATATTGCAGGACGAAATGTTATTGAATTGTGATATCTTGTTTCCAATTGTACATTTTGAAATAAGTTTTGCTTATCAGTAGGAAAGCAACACAAGTGTGTAACTGTGCGTTTAAGAATGAAAAAAATGCTGTCCCAGGATGATTCATGCGTTGAAACAGACTAGATTCAGGTTAAATAGGTGAACTAAAATAATGTAGTGTAAGTGATCCGTAACTAATTCTCATTGCTTATAACGAAAATAGGCATTCTTGTCATCTTCAAATTGGAATAGGGAGATGTTAGAAGAGAGGTGAAGAACAGCAAAATAGAGATGTTAGAAGAGAGATGAAGAACAGCAAAATATGTATTCTTAATGGCAAACTAAACTCTTGAATAAACCTCCAATATTTCTGGGGAAAATACAAGTATGCTTCTTGGTATAACTGTGGTCATGATTCTGATCCCAGCTAAATCAGTATGAGATTCTCCCGAGGCACTGCTGTGAGCAGAATCAAAGACATCTCTGCTAAATCTTTTTGAGGAACCAGGATGTGAAAAGATCATTTATATTTTTCCCCAGTGCCATAGCTGGAAGGATTTATTTTGCGTCTAGTATGGAATATTCCACACTTTACCCTTCCAAGCTGTACTCAAGCCTATAGTTCTTACCTGCCCAGACAGCGCAGCTGAAATAATTCTTATGAGAAAGAATAATGTATGTATAGCTATGAGCAGTTCTATTGGGCTCAACTAGTTAAATAATAGTCCCGTTTACTGGAAAAAGGGGTTGACATTGAATGATATTTTCATATCTGATACCACTAAAATTTCATTTTAGGTGATGGGAATAGCATGGTTCTTAAAATGGCATTATTTGTTTTATGGTTCTGATACGAAAGGACTAGCTGAATTTAAACAAGCTGGAGAGCAGATGTTTCCAACTTCAGTAATTTAAAAATATCCTTAGTGTTTTAAAAATATCCTTAAATTGTAATGAAGAAAAGACAAATTTGGTCACTCTGAAAAGGGTTACAGATGAAGTTATCTGATACAAATGAACCAACAGATTGCACTTATTTAACATTAGACAGAGGTAAAATGGAACAAAAAAGAAAGCTGGCAGAACCCAGTCATCATAGGAAAATACACGGTACAAACCCTGCAAGACTATTGCAAAAATTACCCCAAAGGTTCCAACTTTAAGGGTCTGACTGCCTTACGGGAGTCGAATATAAAAAGCCCCACTGACTTCAGTAAGCATTAATAGCTGGAGCGTGTTCTAAGAGAAGGGATGGGTAAAGATAATTTAATTAAGTACCACAAGAATTCTGACAGATAGTTACTAAAACCAGATTGGAAATGTATGGGTTTTCTTTGGTTAGGAGGAAGTCCTGGCTCCACTGAAACTGAATTGGAGTCTTGCCATCGATTTCACTGGGGCCAAAATGTCATCCTGAGAATTATGTTTCAAGTGACTTTTGAAATACGTTGTGTGTTATATTTAATCTGGTTTTAATTTGTGTGATATTCTATGAAAATGAGGTTACCTTTGCCAAGCTTGAGTTATTAATTAGTTATTAGCAATCATTTTCCCTTTCCTTTTACATTTTTTTAAATGTCAGTTTTTCAGAAATGGCAAGAAATACAAAATAGTCTTTCCTGTAAGAGTGCACTCATAAGCTGAATAATTCAAAGCCTGTACCATCATTGTGCCATCACATTTTTAACATGATGCTGTCAAAGTCATAGAAAAAGAAAATCAAATGTGACATCATAGAAGACAATGTATATAGCTGACATGACATCGGAATGTTTTAATTTCCCCACTTTATATTTAGTGGTTAATGAAGATAGACTTTTCTTTCTTTCCTCTGGGGAAGCTCCTAATACAACATATTAAAAGTTCAGAAAAAATGATGTCTATATTTTCTTAAAAAGAGATACACGTCTTGTGAAGAAAAGTCCCTAACATAAAAGAAATGAAATCACAAAGGAGACAGTTTAGAGCCTTCACTGGGAAACACAGAACTGAGATTATTTGTAGCCAATAAGGAAAAACTATTGCCAGATAGGTTTTCTATGATATGGTAGGTATGATCTTGAAAAAGGACAATTTATTAACTGTTCCTAACTAGGTATGTACCTCTGTGTAAAAAAAAAAGAGACTAATGCACTTTTGCTCTCAAAAAACATAGCAATTCATGTGGTGTCTTTCTGCTGGTTTTCCTTTTAAATTAAGTATAACTAATGTTAATGAAAAGAACCAGATTGGCAGAAATGGAAAACGAAACTCTGTTTGTACCCAGCATCTGTGGAGCATAGAAAGCAGCAGTGCAATGAGGTGACCCCACACTGAGCTGCCATTTCAGCTCAGCTTGGCTGGGTACTTGACATGGAGAAAATGTTTGCCCACCGAGATCTTCCAGGTGGCTAAGGACCTCTTTGCTCCAAGTGGAAACTGGAGCATTGAGGAAATTTGCCTGGAATGGGTTTTTAGTTGTTAGCCTTGGCCTCTGCCATCCTCAAAGAAACCAGCCCTGGTTGTGGCTCCGCGGGGACCTGGCCAGATCCTGTGAGGAGCTCAGTATTCTCAGCGCCGGTGCTTTTGAAAGTGCCAAGTGCATTTTCAAGATCCTATAAGAAATGGAGTGAAATAACCAGTTCATTTCACACAGGCCACAAACCAGCTTTCAAATCGCAATGATTTTCCGTCACTACTGCATCTTGGCTGTATTTGAATCAGTGAACTAGAGGTGAAAGGCTCCAAAAATGTGATTACCAGTCCCCTGAGACATTTAGTCCTTCAAAGATATCTTACTGGAAATACGTGTTTGTATTTCACGAACTGGAGCAGAGAGAAATGAATTAATAACACACAAATATCTTTCTTCTGTTTTAAGAAAAGCTTTCACACTGCTTTATTTTTTTTACATTTTGTAGAGAGACTGTTAATTCCATGTTGTCAGATATTTGGTTCTGGAATACATACATAATCCATGAGCAAACAGTCTCATACTTGTTCATATTTCATTACCACATAATGCTACATTTTTGATCTGATAGTAGGCAATGATTTGACTATGTACTCCCATACCTGGCTAAATTAAAACATTCCATTAGTAATGTTTGGGGTGTTGCTTTTTTCCCCCTAATGTCTGCCACTCAGCAGCAGAAAATGTCAGAAAACAAATGAAATAAGTAACAAATAAAAATCTATTATTTATAATGGATTTTTATGTATAATGGCTTATTTGGTATAAATTAAGCCTACTACTTTTTAGGGGGAAAAATATCAACTTAAAACTATTGTAACTGTTTTGCACTACAACCTAAACCTACTATGTAAGTAAAGTTACTGAACTAAGGTAAGCCACCAACTGAACACTGAAAATGAAAATTTAAGTGATAATCCAGCTGTTCAAAATTCTCGTCTTTTCTGCAGAAGTCTTCTTCCTTTTAGTTTATCCAGAATAGCAACTACAGCAGCTTCAAACTGAGAAAGTATGTTAGAACTGAAACTGCAGGAAAACCTGTTTTCCCATTCCAGTGTTAGAATGGAGGTGAGAGGCAGAGACCTATAAGGTCTAAACTTTAAAGGACATGATGATGTAAAACATGTACTTGCTTCAAAATGATTCTTTTTCATTTATGAAATTAGCGTGTTTTTTTTAAATATGGAATGATTTTTTTAAAATATTGTGTTTATTTAGCAAATTTATTGTTCTTTTATTTACCTAATAAAAGAATCCTAGAAAATATTTTCTGCACTTGATATATCAACTTCTATCCCAAAGCATCTAGCTAACATTAAAACATTAATCATAATTTGTCATACTAAAATGCCCAAATTAAAAATCTGAAAAAGTGACAGATGTAAACTTCTTTGTGATTAGCAAATGGTATCAAATTTTGTATAATGCTTATATTGGTTGATTAGAGCACTTTAATGGTTAAGAGTGAGTGATGCTTAAATATTCTTTAAGAAAATAACTAAAAAGCATAAATCTAGTCCAAGATTAAATACAGTCATTTAATACACAGCGTCTTTCTTACTGATTTGAACTGCAATTGAAGTTGGAGATTTAAAGTACTTTGAATGAAATCTGTCTGTACTCACAATAAAGTAATCACTAAGCATCTTGTTTACATTTTTGTCTTTACATTTCCCCAGAGTTTCTCCTGCAGCTGCTTTTCACCCATTTTTTCACCCCAGATGGAGACACTGGGTGGGAGTTCAAAATATTTTAAAATAACTTCAAAATAATTAACCAGAATTAACTCCCTGTATATTCAAAGACTTTCTTCAGATGAGTCACCACATCTTAGGAAGTCAGGTACCAACAGCAGTACCCGGAGCAGATTACTAACCAAGGACAGATGGATGCAGGTGGCAAGTAGACCATGCCAGACACCACAGGGTGAAGCAGGCTCATAAAGCAACAAAACCAGTTTTCTCTACTTATCAGGGTGGCATTTCAGAGGTTCTTGAAATTACAAATGTCTCCTTTTGAAATGAAAGACACAAATTTAGGAGTCCTTGAAAAACAAAGTTTCTTCTCCAAATTGTTTTGGTCGGACTGAAATATAAGATATTGTAATACACATTCCAACATATCAGAAACAATGTGAACATTTCTTTTTTGAAGGTTTTTCTTTCAGACCAGGACTTCAGCAAAATTAGTTCAATTTCCTGGAGCCTTGTGATTTCAGTGGATCTGCATATTTCAACAGAATAGGATTTCAGTGAAGTCTCTTCAGTGGGTTAAACTACAGAAGAAGAAAGACCTTCCTTAAAATTAAGGTTCTCCTGAATGAAGGCGTCAATCCTGAAATCATTTATGTAGCTGAAGAGCTTTAAGAATGTGTGTATTCCAATAAATTGGCTGATTGTGTACATCAAGTTACTCATGTGACAAGTACTCTGACTTCATCAGAATTGAGTCCTCACTATTCTTTGGCAAAGCAGTGGAAGTCTTGGCTTAGAGGGAGAGGATAGAACTGATGGTAGAACCTCATTTGGAATTCTCCATTAAAATTATTTTTCAGTAGAAACCATTAATGCTTTGAAATTAGAAATGGCTTTAGTATGAGTCAATAGTAGAAGATCCCTAATTTAATTTTGAAAAATGGAAAATCATAAACTTTTGAAATTAAGAATTTGAAATGGGGAATATTTTATGGTCACTACTGCTGAATATTGCATTTAAATGGAATGGGAGGACATCCAACTACATTTAGAAAGCAATCAAGTTAATATTATTGCCTGTATTGTTATGTTTAGAATAAAATCTTTATCAACTAAACAGCCAAGGCTATGAAACTTAGGCTATACCAATTTTGCGATTTATTTAAGCTGGCAATACAAGATTTTCACAAACTAACAGCTTAAGACTATTATTCAGCAGTTCGAAATACCCATAGTTTAAAGGCCAGTGTTTAAGTATAACAAAGTAAGTTTGGTCTGACACAAATGCTAATTAGCTTCTTGCAACCACCAGACTTAAAAAAGAGTTTTTAAGCAACACTATTTAGCTGAAGAGAGAAAGAAAATGCAATAATATCCAACAAATGTCATTTTGGAGCATAACAAGCTTGCTAATTCTAGAACTTGCAATAACTAGGAGAGTTTTAAGTGAGAATGCTTGCCCCAAAGAGCATTCACCTCAATCACCTATGCTAAGAGACAGCTGAAGTCCTATATTAAATATTAGCACTGATACTAGAGTTGCAGGTGAGGAGCTTAGGGAAGGAATCAAACTTCACTTGCCGGCTGGTCTCCGCACCTCCCCTACAGCTGTTTACCAGCTACCCTTGCCACGCAGCATGCGTGGGGAGCAAAGAAATGACCAGCTGACTCCCCAGCAAAGCTTCCAGGGGGACACAGACAAATTTCCCCATTACTTGACCTCGCTGAACCTGGCTGCTCTGTACCTGCCTTCCTGCACTTTCTTCCCTCCACACCTGCTGGGCCTCCAGCACTGGCCTACGTGCCTGCTTGCAACAAGCTGATAGTATTGGAGATTCTAACTAAAGAATATTTAAGGAGAAAGCAATGAGAAGATGTCAAAATAACATTTAAAATATTTTGGCAGTTAGAATACACATAGCTAGGTAAAGTGTTTCCTTAAGGCCTCATTGAGATGAAGAGCCTTCTTTCCACATCCTAGGGCAGGCAAGTGCAAGCAGCTGAGAGCTTTTGTATTGTTAAAGCAATCATGGCAAACAAAAACATTAACAGCAATAATTAATAATCTGTTTTTTAGATCTTTCCAGACAAGAGTAGCTTAAGCCTTGCATGATAAGTGATACCCATAGTCGGTGGGAAGGAATTCCAAAGTGTTTGCACGTTGAGGTGAAACACAGCATCACTGCTATGAAATGCAGGGCTCAGAATTTTTACCCAGTTCCTAATATCCAGCACAAGCCTGGGAGCAATTGAAATTCACACAATCAGTGAAATACATAGAAAAATTGTTAGTATGTGTGTGTACATATAAACTACAGTGCGAATGAGTCAACTCAATTCAATAAAAGGAAAGAAGTAGTTGACCAAAACCTGTGAACTACAGCAGTGGGTAACCAAAGAAGATACCAACAGTCACCACTTTTTCACATTTATAAGATATGATTACAAAATGTGGAGACAAACGCCAGTCTTAGAAGTACAACTTGAAGCTGGGAGACTACCTGTTATTAAAATAGGTTGCTTCATCCCACATCATCTTGACAGATTCAAATAGCCCTAAATTTAATTAGCTTTCATATCACCACATTCCTTTCAATCGTGTTATGAGGCAAAACAGACTAGCTGCAGAGACAACTCACTTTCTCAAATAATCATTTTGCAACCATATTATGCACAGTGTTCACTGCTGAGGAACAAATTCTGTTTTCCGTAACACCTAAGATACACAGGGAAAAAAATGTTCAGAGTCTGTTGTATAGTTAGTAATGAAGCACTCAGCCATATGAAAATATAATTTTGTTTATGGGAAATTTTACAGTTTCACCAGTTTTCTATTCTGAAAAGAACAAAAACATAAGTTGAATGTTTCTACAGATAAAGAAGTTATTTTTTTCAGTCAGTAATTCTGCTTGTAGGACAATCTAGTTGTGGATACATTTAGAAGATTGATTATGGTAAAACCAAAATAATTTGCTATTTTGCATGATGAAAAATCCACTGCTCTGGAAAGCTATTTCAGAATAGAAACTTGAAAAATCTACTTTTTTCACTTTTTCAGAACAAGTTTTTCTTGAAATTTGCACAATTCCAAGAGGTGCCTTGATGTAAAAACATTGAATTTTCTTTCATTCTCCTCTGAAAAAGTTTCATGGGGCTCCAGATCGACAGGAAAGAATAGGATATCCCACTGGATACCTGCATCTTTCTGTGTTAAGGTATTTAAAGGCAATAGTCTAATCTGCTGAACAGAATCACTGTGTCTTAACCACATAATTTTTAAAGTTATGCAGAAATACACTTATACAGGAATATACATACATACACACACACAAATATACTCCTATTTCTGCTGGTCCACAATAGCAGCTGAGCTCCTCAGGCACCTGGTTGAAATCCTTCTCCATGAAAGTCAGCTTTTTTCTTCCTCCCCCTCCCCACAATAGAGCAATTTCCTGTGGTGTATTTATGAATTTATCTCTTTTCCTGAACTTTGTTGTATTGGACTAATTTGTAATTCTTTTTGCTCACATTACTATGCAGTTCCTTTCACTGTTATAGAATAAGTAATTTTGATGTTTGTGCCCCATTTTTGTAAGTGCTTAATGTTGTGTAATAGTTATGGGTTATCTGTAGTCTTCAGGTAAGTCGAAAAAATGACTCCAGAATTATGCCTCTCTGAAGATCAGAGACACACAGCTAGATATGGAAGCCGAGGCACTGGGTTCCCAGTCCCCAGCTTCAGCCATGCCTCCTCCTACAGTACAAAATTATTATAGCACAGATTTTCCCCAAAATATGGAGAACACTTCTGGTGCCATGAAGGGAAGGTAATATGTGATAATCACAGGCTATTCAGCAGCAATGAGAAAAGGCTGGTATAGTCTTGAGAGAATAGTCACTGATCAGTCTAGGTAGTAAACTATGCTATCTATGGGTATGTATATTTCTTTAAGCTTTCTACAAAGTCTTGCTTCAAAATAGCATGTTTTTCCTGCTTCTTTACCACCTGTTTTCCTTTCTAGTCTGTTCCCTCTTGGTCGTTCTTTATCTTTCCTAAACTTCTGTGACACTTTCTTCCTGCTTTTGTTTCTTTTATTCCTCAGATTTGTTTTATTTCAGTGCTTCAATTCCATCTTTTCTTTGCAGCATTTCCCAAATTGTCACTTCTTACTTAATTTTTGAAAAGTTATTTTATTTGCCCCAGGAAAAAAAAAAAAGAGGGAATGTGACGTTTTCACTGACAACTAGCCATGAAGATTGAGGGCAAAATCCACACGGAGACTTACAGCTAAATACATTAAGGGGTTTAGGCAACAGAAATGTGACTTGGATGTATTTGTCTATATTAGCAAGTAATTCAGCACAATAGGAACAGACTGGTAGATCAAAGCAGCTGGTGCTGAGGTCCTTGTATTTAAGGTATGTGATTGATGTGTTTTACCATGGATAGATTTAGCTTGGTGTCTTGGACCAAATGATATTACCCTGCATGTAGTCTGGGGCTATTCAATGGACTAATTAGTTCAGATCCTTTTGTCCCCACTGCAGGTTATAGTACATTTGGTACAGACTGTAAGCAGAGCTTCCAATTTACTTTGTTTCAAGAGAAATCGAATCCATGCACACCAAGACTACTTTGCAAACCAAACCAATGTATGGTCATTGGGATTCACTGCAAACCCACACTGTTTCTGCTGGTCATATGGTAGTGCAGTCTCCCAGGCTCTGAACAGCAAACTCCACCACCACCTTGTCCTGCTGTTGCCTATTCTAACTCAGTTTTTAGTCTTAAAATTTTTATTTGTGTATGTCCCCAGAAGAACCTTCAGTCTTCTGGAGACTGCACATGTCTAAGGACTGTAAATCTTTCATCGTACTGCACATGGACTAAGTACTGCAACCAGGTACCCATTCCTTGGGCAGCTCTGTCAGGCACTAGGCTAAAGAGTCATTCACCTCTTCTGTGTGGGCAAATAAATACTTAATTCCCCTGTTCTGACCAGGTAGTGACACGGTTCCTACAGGTGTGGCTAGCGTTTTATCTCAGAACAGTCTCTGGGAGTAGCAGGTTGCAGTGCCACAGCCAGAGCAGGGAATCAGCAGAATTGAACCCAGACTGCCAACTTTTTGGATAGCTAATCTGATCACAGTGTTATTGGGAGAGCATCAGCATATCTCTTTTCTTTTTATTTTAAAATAAAACCTTTATTGCCTTTCTTTTTGTCTTTTGTCCTCCAGTTTTAAAAATAAATTAAAAAAAAAAAAGAGTCTACTTTGCTAACAAAATCTGAAGCCTGGACAGATAGATGGCACATCCTTCAAATCCTAAGCAGGATGTTTAACTTCTGGCTGGGTGAAATTTAAAACAGAGTTTGTGATTAGCATTCCCCCCCTATCATACTGCCTGTTCAGTGTCATGACTTTACGTAGCTCTGCGCTCTGTGCAGGTTGCCCATTACCCAGTCTGTACCGCTTTCTTTCCTGGGGGATGGCGTCCAGTTCATAAACACTGCAATATGGATGCTTCACCTAATGTGGGGACAAGACACCAAAAGTGAAGTAATGAATTGGTCTGCCTTTTAGTATCCAAACTTCTTTTTGGATGCAACTGTCAAGCATTGCGATATCTAACTGACAGGTACTTTGTTTATAAAGACTTGTTCTCTACCCTGAGCTAGGCTTCCCGTGCAAAGCACAGAAGATAGATGAGTAAAAGTGGCATCCAGAGATATCAACAAGCAGCAGGAGGGATAGCTTCAAGGAAATATGGTGGGACAGTAATACACATACAACCAACACCTTAAAGGCATCTACTTTCAGCACTGAGGAAGTGTCTACCATCCCCTGAAAGTAAGCATATAAGCTAGACCTGCTTTTTCTCCAAAATAATTAGAACATGCTGCTAACTGATGACCAAATACCCACTAATTAGAGCACTTACCATTTATGTGGATGACCTTTTAAAAACATACCCACACTTCCGAGTTGGAGAAAAAATTTCACTCACTGGCACTTTCAGGTCAGAAATGTGCCCTAACTACTGACTGAATGGTTATTTTGGGATGAAGCGAGTGACTTTAACCTCTTGAAACTTTGACAATTTGGATAATTGATTAAATAGCTAATGGAGGAGGAACTTAAACCTGACCCCCTTTCTTCACAGAACAGTGGACTAACATTGGTCTGCGGAGTCAATTGCTTGCTCTTTGGCTGAATAAATATTTAAAAGCAAACTGAACAGTTCCAAGAGGGGGAAATGAAAAAGTTGTCTTGCCAAATAACAAGCACGTTCTGGTTAATGGGAACCTTCTGGGAGGCACACAGGCTCAAAGCTAATACTCTCTATAGATCAGATGAAGTGGGGTTGTCTGTCTCCCAAAAGAGAATTTCATTTACTGTGGTTTTAGAAAGTCTTGCTTCCTGCCTTCCCGGCCCCCGCCACCTCCACGCATGTGATGTCTGCTCTGGCAAGCATGTTCTCAGAAAACGTATTGGTGCTCTCTGTGGGGTGAGACTGCTGCCTCTCGCAAGCGAGTTCGCACTCCGGGAACCTTGGCAGGGTCAGGGCTTGAGGGACCTGGCGTGTGAGCACCGTGAGCTTGGACATACTGAGCTGCAGTTGTGTGAGGGCTGGAAAGTTTAGTGGTGTCTGAATGCTCAACTTGGCATTTTCTAAAGTGGCAACTAAATCCCTTGGTGGGCTTTATCTTTATACTTCATTTTAGGGTATTAAAAAGCAACGCTTCGGAGCCTTTTAGAAATACAGAGAGGTACTAGTAATAGAAACCTTCAGCAAATTTAATGTTTTATAGAAAGTGCTTAGTAGCCAGTTTGGGAAACTGAAGATCTCTCTCCTTTCACATAATAGATATAGTGCAGTAAGCGATAATATAGCTTTCCCACACTACTTCACCACTTTGTCTCCATTTGTTGTTAGAAGGTATTCAAGTCTGTGGCAAAGGCATGAAATAAATTAATGTCCAAAGGAGTAGAAGAATGTGTTAGTTCAGGGAATTATGCTTTGGACGAAAGTAAATATCTATCACTTTCTCATAGATACTCATTTTTGACAGACTATTTACTCAAAAATATCTTTACCAGTCTTCTGTCGCTTTTCCTATTTAAGATTTTTAAGCCTTTGTGGCAGAGACTTTTGTAGCATTTGCTCCTGTATCATTGAAAGCAACTATGTACTAACATGATATCTCAATTTAACCTAATCTAGATTTTACATCTTATTTTACAAAGCAAACCCTTACATAGGTTTCTGTAGCACTAAAAAAGCTTTGCTGAAGTCCTTAAAAATCTATCTGATTTATTCAAGTTGAATTAGGCATTCACACTTCTTAATGCTCCTTGAGCCATTATCAAATCATAGATATGATTTCAGCAAAAGCCCTAATGTTTGTGGTAAGTCTTCTCTGGTATGGATAATAGAAGAGAACAAGACTTTGAAATTTATTACTCCCTGTTTAGACTGAAACCTTTCTGAAGCAGGAGTAAGTTGACAAGAGCATTAGTATTTCCCAGATAATTATTTTGTCAATGGCTGCAAATCTGTTGGTGGTAGGCAGGCAGTAGGCTGTCTTTCCCTATTAACCTTTTATGACCTCCTCCAACTCAAAGAAAAGTGTTTTCATGCAAAAATTTTATCTAAATTGTAACAAGTTGGAAAAGATTATTTTTCTAATTATAATGTGTAGTTTCATACTTGCATGTACAGTTACTTTTGGTTGAGTAGCCTGCAATTCTTTGATAGACCAATTTTGACTTGGATTCTTCCCAGACTTACAGTCCAAGGACTAGAATATATCTATTCCACAATATCTTAATGCTACAAATTATTCTTGGGTTCATGCCTCTTTCCAAGTTCTGGAAAGACTAGCTTTTCTTTCTGACGCATAGATATGCCAGAATGGTCATTGTTTCTTTCTAGAGTCAAATCCTCAGCTACTGATCAGTTCCACATTAATACGCCTGGAAAGCCAACTTCAAATACTTGATCCCTGAGTTTTCTTTAAAGGCAGTGAGTGAAGCTAGAGATGTGCCTCTGACTGTGAAGTGTTTAACTAATTTAAAAGACAGCCTACCCTTCAGTGTGAAGCCACCTAAAATTTTAGGTTTAAGTACAGATATGGCAGTGTATTTTAATTTCTGTATTTTTTATCTTTTTTTTTTTTTTTTTGTCACTAAGAATCTACACCTTTGCCTCTCATCTTCTTCTGCATTTTCCCATCTTCTTTAGCCATATTTTATCACTCAGGGTCATGATCCTACTTGTGAGATTATAATTGATGCAAATTTGTGAGCCTGGAAATATTCAAAATGTACTCATGGGTGGCTTTCCTCTCACCTAACTTTAGCCACCAAAAACTAAGCTAACCTTCAAGGCTTCCTTTATAGTTATGAGAGAGAAAGACATCTCCAGAGAGCAATTCATTACAGTTTCTGGACATCTCTCTTAGAATGGGATGAATTACATTGTGAAAGTACTTGTCCCTCCCTTTATATAGGAGAGAGACTATAAAGGAGCTTCAGTAAGTACCAACGAGAGTATGTCTAAATTTTTTTTTAAATATGACTATTATTTAAGACTATAAATTATTTTTAAATAGGACTTCCAGTTTCCAATATCATCACCTGTGATTGCCTTGGGCAATGCGTAGAGAGCAGGAAAGGAGCCAGACGAGCTTGCTGTGCTACCGCAGTTGGGAAAGCGGAGGGGTATGGTACAGAGATATTTGAGCTGGCAGCACAGAAGCCATTGTGGGACTAGGAGCAGCACAGCTGTGTTCATGCAACACTGCGCTCTGAGTTAAGAAACGCTGCTGAAACCAGCTTAAATCACTGGCACAATACCTGAATTTATATGAAATTTGTTTATAGCAAATAGACCAGTAGCGTAGTTACATATTTATGAAGTTTCTTACAGTTTTCCACTTTCTTCCAGTTTCTTACTTGGTGTTGAGCAAATCATCACAAAAATTCGGCAAGCTTAGAGACATCTTGTACAAGCCATTTTCTGTTACAGAATATATGCTCTCCTGAGAAGCAGTACAATCGTTATTTTGTCCTGCCATTTCTACATGTATGCACATCTATATTAAGGAATATGTCAGTCAGGGAAAAAGTGAGAACATCCTGATGCTCATTTCTGGAGTTGTAGTAATGCAAAAATTTAATTACAGAAAAGTCCTTTCAATAATTTCTGTGAATGAATACAAATTGAATGCTAATAGACAAGTGCATACCATTAATTACTGCTAAAATGAAAGGATACACAACCTAAATTTGGCAATAAATGCTCACAGCACTATTCCAAAGAAGATTTTCTGAAGCTGTTCATGGCATATCAATACTTCTTTTTAGAACCGCAAGGCTATGGAGGATAAAACTGAAATCTTCTCTGAAAGCCTGCAAAGCAAGTCTGACATTCTGTGCAGTTATTATCATTTTGCCAGCTGAATGGATGTCATTTAAATTAGACTCTGCAATATTAATGCTACATACTGTTTTGTAAGAGGAAGTATTTTGACTGAGTAGAATCAAATTTGTCTTTGCCAGAGGAAATGTCTTTTACATTGGGATGGAGACTGCTCCCGGTTTTGGTTCACTACTCTTTTTCACAAGGATTGCTGTATGTTGTTTCATCTAAAAGTCCTTTTAGTTTGGGAAGTTAGTAAAACCTATGTGTAAGGAAATCCTAAACCAGTTAAACACAGGGGTCACGTTTATCACTGTTATTCTCAGCAGAGATGAGCTGGGAGCTGATCTGCTGAGAGGGAATTGCTAGCGTCCCTTCCCGTGAACTGGCAGTACAGCAAGAGCATTTGAACTTGTTCTACTTCCCTAATTTACCTTTGCTCCAAGAGAAGAGCATGGAGACAGCAGGTTTGAGAGACTGCTCTGTCTTCTTGGAGTAGAAAGCTGATTTCAGTTCTTTCATGTATACACAAGTGTCTTACTGGACTTTTGGGTTAAATGTGAAAAGACACACAAAAAGGAACTAAAATTGGTTTGATAGCAGCGATATCTTTACATTCACTTTACTCTTACAAATTCACTGCTTAATTTCCCTACTGCTTATGGGCACATGAAAGGGCTGGTGATACCTAATCTCATTATTTTATGATATGTGCTGTGAATTTTTTCTGTTAATGCTCCAACTTAGAAAATTAGAGCATTGCATGAAAATCTCAAATGCCATTAGACAGAAAAAAAGAGAAAGCTAGGAACATACGCAATATACTTTCTATGCAAAATCCTTTCCAGCTTCTAAGCTTACTAAATATTATTGTCTTCTCAGTTCTGTTAGCAAACAGACTCTATTTAAAGTATTTAGCTTAGGCTAGATGTTTTAGTCTGAAACAACTTATGAGCAAGTTATATGAGTATATGCTAATGTGAGCAGTTGAACTGCTGGATCATAGACGTTATACCTTTCAGCTGCCAGGGTGATGAGGGTAGGTGGAAGTTAATCAAGTTAATCGTATCTGTAACCAGAGCTGTAGGATGATGTGTTTCCAAATCGCAAGTTTCTGGATATCATGAGTGTAGACGATAGCTTCAAAATACATCCCNTCCAATGCCTGATTACCCTCTCTAAAGAATTTTTCCTATTTAAATGTACTTTTAAGCATATAAGTATACTTTTAAAGCATCCAAATAGCTACTTCGTAACAAAAAAACCCCAAACGAAACTAAAGCAAAGCAAAACAGGAAAGAATATTTTAAAAACATCCACATATCTTTCATTTTTAATCACATAATTTTTAAGCCCATCTCATATGTCTTGAGTTACCATTTTTGAGCTCTTTAGCAGTTCCACAAAACAATCTGTACCACTGGGGTTGTTAAGATGGAGCCTGGAGACTGACAATGATTTTGAGTGAATCCACTGAAGTCAGAAAAATTTGGGCTTCAGAAATGGGGCAGGAGACTTTTCTGCTTTAAACATACTCTTTACATAATTTGACAATCTCCAAGGAATTTTTTTTTCTCATCCCTTTTGAGAACTATGAAATTGTGCAGAAATAAAGGCATCTTTTTTGGCTTTTAGAAGTTTTACTTCTTGTGATAAAAAAACAAGGGCAGTAGGAATAAAACCACTCCACTTCTACACAGAATAGTTTTCTTGGGCTAGTTGTTAAGAAATTATCTTTTTTAGATATAACTTGAACTATCTTAACCTTGGTGCGTCTTAATCCCAATTTACCTCCCATACTTTGATGATCACGTACTTAGGCAGATAGTACTACTGACATCAGTGTGACTACTCACTGGTAGGAATATAAATCAGAATGAGTAATCAGCATGGAAACCTCTAATGCTATAATTATGATCTCTTGCAAAGTACTCCTCCCCTTGACTGCTCATCTTCTTGCTTCATACCTAAAGTTAAGCCTTACACTTGAGTCTTTGGTTAGTCTGTGTGTCTGTCTGTTATGGGATACGGTGTGGAGAATTGGTGATGCTGACTCATTACGATTTGATGCCATGAGCTGCAGCTTTCCCAGAGCAGCTGCCTTTTCTGACAAACATAATGCTCTACACGAGGCCTTTGATTTTCTGCATATTTTACTTGCTCATTAGGTCTTGCTCTTTGTATATTACTGCTTCATTCATTGTACTTATTCTACAGTACGTTCCCAGATGGTCAAGTATTTTCATCTGTGTTTTCTATTTTGCTTTTGCAGAAGTTGCTGAAAGTTTTGATCAGCATGAGTGTATGCAGGTTTAAATAATAATTTAATAATGGGAGAAAAGGGTAGGAATCACTGGGTGCTCAACTGTGAGAAAAATGGTGGGGCAGGGTGCAGAATCCTAGAGCTATACACTTTTCTGCTGCAGTTTTGAGAGCTAAATCAGTATTATGAAGAGCTAAAAGTTGGTACATAAGCACATGCCACTTACTGGAAACTGTTCCTCTGACTATCACTTTCACTTGGAAAATTCTCAAGTCCTTAGCTGTGTACTGCCAACATTCATTCTGAGCCCTCCATATGGACAGAGAAGGTATTGTTGAATATTTTGTGTATCTGATGATTTCCCGCTTTCACAGGAGTGGTTCTTGTTTGAGTTTTGCCTAAGAAAAAAAGGTAGTAGTATTTCTGTCACTTACACTTCATGTTTACTAAGTAATTTCTTTTGTCATCAATCACAGTGGATTGTATCTGAGTTCTAGCTTTATGTGGTTTTTTACTGTTTTACGAACTGGTTACTCCATAAGCGTCTGTATATTCTTAATTTATTACCAACACTGTCCTGTAACAAATTAAATACATTGACTACTTGATATTTTTAGAAGTTAATGACAATTTCATATTTTCATATATTTTTCAATATTTTCATATTTTTCCATACCCAGAAAAAGTAATTATTTCCATTTTGAGTTTTATTCCCATACTACTTTCTAGACCATGGTATTCTAAAGACTTATAAAATCAGTGATTTCATGGCAATAAAAATACAGGAATTTGCTTCTTTCTAATATTTTCAGGAAAACTTTTGGTTTGTTGTGTTTTATGCACATTATTGAATTTTAGGTCACATTGTGTTTGATTATTTTTTTTTGTTACCATCTCATTAAAACAGGGTCTGGTTCACAGGCTTTTTTTTTTTTTTTTCTCTTTTGGCAAATGGATTTTGTCCTTTACATGACTCAAGAATCACTGTGCTCTTGTCCTATTATATCTACTGAAGGATCATCAACTGACTATGCAGATAAATATAGATTTTTAGATAGATTTCACCCTTTTATTTCTGGCATGAGACTGAGAAGGTCCTTGAAGAATTTTGAGCATTGAGGTACCATCCTTTTGTGAGCCAATTCTTATAAGATGTCACTGGATGAGTTTCAGAAGACTAATGCTGGAGACCAGTCTTCAGAGTAACTGAGAGAATATTCAGTTTCAATAGGTATTTTGAAAGATTTTATCTTCTTGAATGCTAGTTGTGGTTTGTAGTTAACATAATTTTGCTCCGGACATTGGCCAATAGTGTCAAAGGAAGCGTATTTTGCTTCATACTCTTTCTGTCATTTCAGTTTAGTAGTCTTTCATTTAGGGAGCCTTGCGGACACGCAGAATAAGTGCCAGGCCTCCAGGAAACACCTTCACAGCATCATTTCCATTGCTCTGTGTGACCCAATTGCCTTGTGGAAGGTCACAGCATCACAGATGTATTGGAGCATCCAGAGAGAGAAACAATCCTTGATGTACTGAAGATTTGCTACTCCCTGCTGCTCGGAAGCTGGTAATGGGGGTCACAGCGGCCAGCAGCAGCCAGCACAGCTCCCCTGGGTGCCCGCCTGGGCATGTCTGCAAACACCCATCAGCTGGGGAACTGTCCTGAGGATCTCCCCACAGAGATGAAGGGAGAAGTTTTAACCTCACAGTCCTTCACTAACACCATGCCAGGCTCCCAAAATAGTCTTGGAAGATGCAGGATAATAGATCTGCTTCTTCAAAGGGAGCGCAGAACCAACCCTTGTATATATGCCTATTTCAAAGGGAGTGAAAAGGCTGCTGTAACACCTGTCCTCCAAGAAATCCTGACCATCTACTGTTCACACCTGTTGAATAAAATTGCTTTCTAAACTATTTTCTAATCAAGGAAATGCATTTTTTCCCAAAAGCAAAAGAAACCCCATCCCCAAATTCCTAGCCAAAATATTCCACAACTGGCATTTGTAATACCTTGCATTTGATGTGATTTGATTTCTGTGTATTACAGCCATAGTATAGTTACCAGTCCATTCTCCAGAAATTGCTTTGCCTTGGTAAAAGCAATAAATTTCAGTCCTTGAGAATTACGATTATTTTTATCACTGTGTTATGATATGTTCATTGGATAAAAAGAGTAGTTTTTCTTCGTATAGATGTGTAGTGAGTGCTAAATGAAACAGGATTATGCTGAATATACATATATTTACTTTAAATAACGTGAATCTTTGCACACATATAATTAAATCTTTAATGTTAATTTTACAAAGTTGCTTGGGTATGGTCAGCATAATCCATTTTTTATTAGCACTTCAAATTTATTCTGGCTTTGATTCTTACTATCTCTTTATACCAACAATCATTTGTATTTTTTTAAGAAAGTAATTAAACTCAGTTTAGCATATATTTTTGGAGGTAGTATAAGAAGCTCTTGCTGTGATACTAAATGTAAGTTGTCTGTTTTCTGAGTGATATTATTGCACTAATGATTAAGAATCCATTTTTTAACTCTAACTTTAGAACTTTCTCGTCTATACAAATAGCACCATTAAAAAAAAACAAACCAGTTTCTTGCAGAGTTCCTTTTGAATAGAGATAGTTTATGCTGCTATTCACACAGGCTGTTTTCCAAGACCTTTAAACTCCATGATGACTGATAAATGACTGATACAGAAGAAAATCAAATACAGCTTCAATGATTTAAAGAATAGATGTTTTCTTACTCTTCATCTGTCCTGAATAGGTTTTGTGAGGGTCTTTTGCTTAGGTTTTTTTTGCAAGGAGCAGAATTTGTAGCAAAAAAAGACAAATTTAAGATGTGACTTTTTATTTTTCAGTTCTCTGTAGTTTAACCTGGACTCCTAAAATTTTACTGTCCTTGAATGATTATGAACATGCCTGCTCTGCCATTTTCTCAGGGAGGTAACATTTCTCTGTGAACCCAGCCTCATGAAGGTTTGGTTTGGTTTGGTTTGTCTGCTTTTTAAGATTGAAAGAAACTCGGTTAGTGAATGACAACTTAATGTCCAAGAGGATTTGTCTCTTTATGATTAAAGATTTTTATCAGTAAGAAATTACAGTGAACTTACCATTCAAAGTGGATGATTTAATGATCTTTCAATGTTGTGCTAAGATGTAGGGATAAAAAAGATTTTTTTACTGACTAGAAATAATGGCAGCATGTAACAGAGCAAGAATGTTCATCCAGAGAAGGGTCTTAAAGAAAACAATTAAAGACAGGAAAAAAATGAACTAAAACAGTTGTATACTTAGCAAAGAGAGAGAATGAATAAGAAATACTGAAGACTGCAACAGCCACTGTAGATAAATTGTTGAAAACACAAGTGCTGAATTACCAAAATAATTTCTAAATGTGGTTCTAGTTAAAGAAATAGAAATTTCCTTTAAAATTAGCAAGAAAGGGAAGTAGGTCTATAAAAAAATTGATCTGTTAGCATAAATTCTAAGGGATCAATTATTTATGAAGGGATAGGTGCCACATACCTAACTTATACAGCCTGATTTCTGAAGTATACAAGTGCAAATATCCCCCAAATTCCAGCCAAAATCTCCTTCTGAAGGTAGTCACATATTATGTACTAGAAAAGACTGAGCTGGACTTTGCTTAAAAAATAAAAAATAAAAAAAAAGTGTGACTGGCAGTGAACGTGGTCATGTCCATGTGCATGTCCATGCCGTTTATGGCAGATTTACCCAGGCTACCTCATTCTAAAAGGGAAATTCATTTCCCCTTTGCCCTTCCTTTCTGAGAAGGGGATCACAACCTACAGGATAGTCTCGTTTGTTCCCCCAAGATATGCATGAGATGACACTTATTTCAAATATTAAACAACGAATGGTTGCTAGTTACCTCACCATATATGCATTGCTCATTTCTTTTTCAATGGGAGGAATTAAATGTGGTTTATGCTTAAAAAAACCCCCCCCAAAAAAAACCATAGGTTGTTCTTCTTTAGGAAAACAAGGAAGTGGGCACTCTCAGGGGATGGGACCAGATACAATTTCCAGTTAGATGCCCATCTTTCATATCTATAGATATGAACCAATGCCAGCTTGAAATGACAGCTGTTGTCTATGCATGTACAGAGTCTGATGAGCTAAAAATTCCACACCAAACTTCTCTTGGGACCTGCAGTATGTGAAATCTAGTCACGGGGCTAGAAAGACCGTCCAAATTCAGGGATCCCATCACATGACTCAACATAATTCTCTGTTCCAGAAAGTCTAGGAAATTTTATATATTCATATATATATAAAGAACACATACATAATAAATCCAAAATTAATTTGATAAACTTCTGAAAGTAGTCAAAGACATCATTTTCTCTATGAAGGGAATTATCCAAATTTTCAGAATCTATGCTAAACTTTTCTGAAGTATTATATCACATAAAAAACTATAATTATTGTTTGCTTGTTTCATTTTTATGACATTAACAGTGAGTGGAATGTAAATTTCACAAATAAAGTTAAGTAAGAGGAAGAGACAATCCTCTCTCTAGAGCACCCATGGGATCTGTTAGAATCTGTTCATGCTTTGATTGCTGTTCAGACAGGAGGTAGCTGATGTCGAGAGTTGTAATTCTTGTGCCCTGGTCACGAGCGCTAGGAAAACGTTAGACTGGCTGAAGAAAGCGACGTGGGAGGGAGATCTCCAAACAAAGGGATCATGTCTGACCCCATGAGATTTTATTCTTTGGCTCCTTGCAACAGCTTCTAAATCTAGAGGACTAAAGCTGGCCAAACAAATTAATGAATAATAAAAATAATTTCCATTATGTTGTGGTTTAACTCCAGTCAGCAACTAAGCACCACACAGTCACTCACTCACTCCCCACCAGCAGGATGGGGGAGAGAATAGGAAGAGAAAAAGAGAGAAAACTCATGGGTTGGGATAAAGACAGTTTCATAGGTAAAGCAAAAGCCACGCACACAAGCAAAGCAAAACAGGAATTCATTCACTATTTCCCATCGGCAGGCGGGGGTTCAGCCATCTCCAGGAAAATGAGGCTCCATCACACTTAACGGTTATGCCATCACTCCAAACTTCCCTGCCCTCCTTCTTCTTCCCCTAGTTGATATGCTGGGCATGATCTCATACGGTATGGAGTATCCCTTGGGTCAGTTGGGGTCAGCTGTCCCAGCTGTGTCCCCTCTCAACTTCTTGTGCACCCCCAGCCTGCTCGCTGGTGGGGTGGGATGAGAGGCAGAAAAGGCCTTGACTCTGTGTAAGCACTGCTCAGCAGTTATGAAAGCATCCCTGTATTATCCCTGTATATGTGCTGTTTTCAGCACAAATGCAAAACATAGCCCCATACTAGCAACTGTGAAGAAAATTAACTCTATCCCAGCCAAAACCAGCACACATTAGTTCTATTTAAAGCCAAATATAGCAGGTGGAGAATTGTTTCTTTTTAATCCTAAATGAGCAGCCAAATTAGCTCGAGGCGGGGGCTGTGTTTGGATACCAAATCAGGCAAAATAGTAATTTCCAAGTCTTGACTTATTAGCAAAGACACATAAATTTTTTCATCCCAATTTGAGTCTTGCTGATGTTCTTACTAGCAGGGAACAATCTGTTTAATGTCTCTTCTGCAGTTATGACATTTTCAGTCTTTCTTTTTCTGTTCTTTTTTTAATGATCATAGCATTAGAAGCTAAGAAGAGGAAATATCGCATCATCTAGCCTGACCCATCTTCTCTTGTTGTTTGATATTCAGCTTCATTATCTCCTACCTTTAAAGGGTCAATGTTAGAGCCTGCAACCGATCACTTTGCTTTCAGCTTGGGAAACCTGAGGCGCTGTTACTGCATTCAGTTTTGTTCTGTTTTGCTGCCTTTAGTTGTCACTAGGTAAAGCTTTTCCCATTCCCGAGAAACGAAGTGCCTCCTGGGAATAGTTCCCTTATACAGGCTCCCTTTGTCTGAGGTTTTCTCACTCAGCAGAATCAGCAGTATAATAAAAATGTCACTTTAATTTCTAGTAGGAAATACTTGACTTTTTTAACAAGAGAGGAGCACTCAATGTTGAAGCAGTCACGAAAGAAAAACTCTTTTCATGACCACTGGAATTAGTGGACAGGGACAGTGAGGGAGAAAGCAAAGGGTGGGAAACTGGCTTTCTTCCAAAACAAGAAAAAGCTACATTTAAGGACATAATTGAATGATTTGGCATTACTTTGAAGAATTAAGGCAGCATAAGCTTTTTAAATGAATAAAACCTAAGTATATAATAATCCCATGTGAAAAATATATAAATGAGTGTTTGAAGTATTAATGGATGAATTTACAAATGCTTTAAACCGGGAAAACAAGCGACAACACTTTTGCCATCTGGGTTTAAAACTATAAACACATGCACACAAGGCCAATTATCTACAATGAAGTAGCATTAGACAAAGGAAATGAGAAAACTTTAAAAAAATTAACATCTTGTCAGCACACTGACTTCACTGCTTGCTTAATAGAAAAGGGTGTTATCAGTTTTATTTCCTTTGAGGATAGGGAAGAAGCTATTATAGTGCAGAATCCCTTGTGCCTATGAGAAAAGAGCTGAAAATAGATTGAAAAATGTGTGGGAAAAGCAAGCATAATCAAAACTAGTTACTCTACAGAAACATTTCATTTTTTTATATCCCAGCTAATGATACATTTTACACATTTTTCTGTTTACCTAAAGAAGCTGCTAATAGTACTCTATGTAAGCACAGAAAGGAGAGAAGCTGAATTATGGCTAGTTTGCGGAGAACTCAAATTCAATAATTGCTACATAAAACATGCTTAAGCAAAGACATTCAAATCCAATAAAAAGGGGCATTTCTATAAATACTAACAGTGTCTAATTAGATGAGAATCATAGCTGAATCTATAACATACCCCAAAGGTTAAATATTTTTTTGTGTGCCTAGAAACAGGTGTGGGAGGCAAAAAATAAGAGCTGTTCATCACCAAGGCATGGTGAAACTTGTCAATAACAACCTCACAAAGGCAACAACTTTCATCATCTTTAGAACCACTGGTTGCGTAACGTAGGACGATTAATGAAAAGTATGTCTCCGGGGAATGGAGGTTTGTACTTAGGATAGGTAGAAGTGACTATCAAGTGACTAGCAATATTTATCTTGTTCTATGACACATTTTTTGCCTTTTCATGAGTAGGCCTGGCATAGCTGTGTGCTCCCAAATATTGAAAGCCTGTGCAATACCCCGGCTAGAGAAGGACAAGGTCAAAACACATTTCCAGGGGTGGTCAGCACCAAAAAGGAAATATGGGTCTACTTCACCAGGGAAGCAGAGATTTCTCTGCCAGTGATTAGGGCTTTTTACAGCAAGAATAAGACTGGAGTGTTGAAGAGGTATTTAGCAGGGAATGATTTGGGATGTAACGGAAAGACACACATACCAACAATGCCAAACTCATTGCTCCCAACTAAGCCTTCTCACTTCTTATTCCTCCATGGCTTTCTACATGAGGAAGTCAAACAGAACAGCTGGCTTTATCTTGATTTGTTGTGTTATTGCCTAGGCTGTTTCCTTTGGCTGCTTTCTCCTTCTCTTGGATTATGATGTATTTTCACTGCAAAGTTCATGATACAACAGGAAACATAGCACAGAAGAATGTATGACATGGAAAAGTGATTGAAAAGCTGTTGGCAATGAAGAAAGAACAAGTCAAACTAGCACTGGGAAGAGAATAAGCAGGGAAAATGATCCAGACATCTGATATCTGTCTTATCTACTGCTACCGAATAAATATCTTGTTTTCATTGGAAGTGGCCAGGAAACCAACACAATCCCTCAAAGAAGGCCCACTTTGGTTGCTCTTTTCCAAAGAACAAAGACAAAGTATGAAAATACCACAAATTATTTCCACTTCTTAGCTTTTATTATTGCTTTTCAAGTGCTTATAATACATTGCATCTGTTTTTCAAGTTAACACATAGTGGCTTTTTGCTTTAACCTGTTGTGTGCTACAGCACACTCCATTTGCTACCAAGTACAATATAAGCTGAATACAGCATCTTTCACCCAAATTACAATGGCTCTAATTCTCTGAACAGATGAACAGATGGAAACACTGTTGTATATCATCCTTCTGTGGAGAGAAGCTCTTCAAATAAACCAATATAATTGCAAAGTTAATCTAATAAATGTAAAAAAAAAAAAAAAAGTAAAACTGTTTTCTTTAACAAACTGCCATCCTCTCCAAAATGTCCTGAATTTTTCCTTTTCCATACTTCATAGAAGTCATCCCACATTCCCTGGAAATGGAAGCCATCACATCTGATACAAAATTTTATAATATACATTCCCATTCATAAATATTTCTGTACTATATTGCCAAATTTTGGTGACTAGCATATATTTTTAAGTTTACAAATGGTAGTCCTGTTTGATAGAGATCAACAAAAGCTAACACGAAAATTGGCATCTTTATTGCTCAATTTTCAGTGTCTTCTTCAGCAGAATGTTGCCAAAGGTCCTGTTTTGCTGCTGGAGGGATAGGGAGTAAGTGGTGTAGTTCCCATGGATTTCAATAGAGTAAGATTTCATTTTTAGAAGAATGTGAATTCCATGTGAGATACGTGACATAGGAGAGGATATGTACTTTTCAAAACCTGCAGAGCCTATTGTCTGAGATTGAACATAAAAAGCCTAACACTTCCCAACAATCTTTTCCTCCTTCTAAGGTTTGCAAGATGAATTTTCTGACAGATATGTCTGTACTTCTTGCCTGATAATAGCAATTGCCTGTGTAATTGGGAGCATAAAAAGAGGTGGATAAGCCTTTGAGGAAAGCTAGCTAAGCATGCAAACACTGCTTGTAATTGGTACATAAATTTAGGTGATCTAGTTGCATATGTATTTCCTGCTTAATGGTGATATTTAGAAGCTTGATAGTTGCTCTGCTTTCCAACTTTCCAGGGTCTAAGCAGTGATCCTTTGATGCATTTGACTTTACATAGCTTTTACAAGGCCCTACACCCAAAATTGACTGTTATAAATGAAACATGTTATTTCATCCATCTGCCTTTTTTGACAAATAATAATAATAAAAAAGCAGAACAGCATGGAACAATAGTTTGTAGATAATTTATAATGTTTTCTCTTGCGTTGTTTCAAATTTTGGCTTGACCTCCACAGATCAAGCTTTGTCTGGGCTGTCTTCTGCATAAAATGGTTTTCAGGATAGACTTCAGTTGACTGCTCATATGGAACAGAGCACTTTTCTTCTTCAAGATTCAAGTTCAAGGTCACTTCCTCCTATAACTTTCCTTCATCCTCAACACAAAGCAAGCTTAAGTGGTTCATATACTCTGATTTAAAGTTTTTTCAGGGTTCTATTTTCACCAATTAAATACATTTCACCAGTCCCTGCTGAACTCATCAACAGCTTCCTCCAGCTACAGCTCAATTTTATTCTAATGCTGACTTTACTCAGTTCTAACTTTCTGGACTTCTCTTTCTTCCATCCTATTTTTCCATTAAATTAATTAACTCTGCTCTGTCCTTCTTATCTGTCAGTTCTTCCTCTCTCTGCTTCACATCATGTAGCTTCCATGCTCTTTCATGTTTCTTCTAATCCCTCAGATCATGGTCATATTGACTACCTACTTCTGTTGTTACTGTTTCCGGTTTATCCAGGTCATCAAATTCTGGTATATCCCAAAATAGAAGTGACAGTGAACCCTAGTCCACTGATGACTGGTCACATCCTCACAAAGGTTAATAATGGTAACATGATTTCTGAGGCAGTGATTGCAGATCTGGCTCCATTTCTGGGCTGCAGGGGTAAATCACTTTCCATAGCACTTTGAAGCACATGCTAGGAACAGCAATGCTTTGATAAAGCTGAACCCAAAAAAGTGATGTCTGGCTGTTAGCCAGCAGTCTAAAATTGTGTTCACACCCTTTCTTATTGAAACTGAAGCCCATACACACTGTAGGAGATTTGCAGAACACATACTAAATTAGCATGCAGTCAACATGTATGGTGACAGTGCTGATGACCGCTTTTTATTACAATTTTTTTGCAATAACAGCAGTTACAGATTTAGTCCCCATTGTTATACCCCTTGACAGTAATTGTGCCATTGAGTTTGTGTGCAGGTTTTAAATTGAGACATTATCGGCTGATCAATAAATATTCTACTAACATCTCAGTTATATCATTTGTCACTGCATGCAATCATGAATATAATCATATGCAAGAATAGTTGCATTGCAATTAAAATGTGTGAAAATGGGATAACTTGGAAAAATAGCAAAATGCCTGTTTTATTTTACTACTTTTCACAGCTAACGCCATTCTAGGAGTTTGCAGTCTGCAAGGATTTGCAGGATTTTGTTGTTTGTAGTATATCATGGCTGTGCCTTTCTATATAATTTCCATTTGATTTGAAATATACCTTCATAGTACTTGATTATCACATACATTTTAATTTTCTGAGTGAATAATATATATCCATAACCTCTTTCAGAAAGATAAAATCTCATTTTAATGTTGAGAAATGTGCAGGGAAAAAGGAACAAGACAGATATGCAGGAATAATAATACAACTTTCTATTCATAAACTTAATAACAAAATAAAACACAAAGTATGTTATAATAAATAGTATTTGATTGAGTCCTTGTAAGACCTTTTTTATAGCAAGAGGTCATGACTCAGGTCCAAAGTTACAGCCCAATTCCCAGCTGAACTGAGAAGAAGCTTGGAACCTCAATTAACAGAAGAGTAGAAGTTTTGCTGCTTAAATTAAAGCTAGGATAGGTACTTAGTGTAATTCATTAACTAAACTATCAATACGTCTATCATCCTTCAGTTTAAGTATTACTTTTATCTTCCATTTCTACTGTGATATATTTATAAAAAGTAACCACAAGCCCTCTCACTCTCATCTTCATTAGGCGTCTTCACGTTTCCTAAAGAACAACCAACCCTCTTCAGATCATCATAATAAGCATTTCACATCCTTTTCCTGACTGAATAAATTTTACCTAAATGGGAGGGATCAAAATACCTACCAGATTTCAAAATGTGTGTGTGGGGAACTTTACCAGGGAGAATTCAATTTCCTGAGATAGAAATATTGCCTGCTATAAACATGAAAAAAATCATTAATTGTTTTTCAGACTGGGACAAATATGATGACAAGTTTCCCCTGGAAAGGATCAAACCCAAAGATGAAAGAAAAATAAACACAGGAGGTTTAGGTGATCATCAATTCCAGTTTTTCAAGTCCCCAGAAAGGGAAAATGAAGCGGTGTCAGATGTTATATAGATGTTACAAAAGCTGCTATTACAAGGAAGCTTTTCAATGTGCGTGTTATAAAACAGACCCCAGTACAGATAGATCTTTGCTGGGATTAGTCCTCTGAGACTGATGCTGTTAGGGCTGATATAAATCAGCTAAGAAAGAGGAGAAAACTGAAATAAACTTATTTCCATTCATCCAGCTAAGAACACAGTTAAGTATAAAGAAATACCAGAGGATAGTCAGGTAAGGAAAAGAACAGCAGTAGATTTCCAGATTTACATTTGATTTCTTTTTTGAATGTAGAGTACAGAGTAATTTTGACTTTTCCTCCTACATTTTGTCCCAAGTACCCATTTTTGCAATTTGCTTTTCAGCAGCAAATTCTATAGCACTGAAGCTGCAGTAAACTCTTTTCAACACTTCTGTTCAATCCTACAGCCCACAGCAACATTATTTAATTAAACCATGGGACCCATCTGCTCTACTGTAGTAAATTGCAGGTCACTCACTGTCTCCAACAGGATCAGGTCAGATTTCTTATCCTTGTTTGATTTCCTTGTAACTAACTGGTGAGATCACAAAAACTGCAATCTTAAAGAGATACATTTACCAACATCAAATTATATTTCATGGTATAACAAGATGTGAAAAGGAATCTTAATCTGCCTACATATATCCCATTGATGTTATGTTTTTAAACACAGGACATAAAAAGAGAACCTTTTTTTTTTTTCTGTAGTAGAGTATAGTAGACAAAAGGTTTATTTTTATATTCTTTCAGAAGACTGGTATTTCAGATACAGTATTTGACAAACTATAATTAATATCTGTTAAAATATAAAGGGAGAACAGAGAAGAAAAAAATGTTAATCTCAGAGTAGTCATCACTTTATTCCATGGAAAATACTTGTAAAAATAGGTGTGATCCATTACTCTCTTTTGCATTTTAAAGATTATTGCAAGTTGCAAAGAAAAAAGCATGAGAAGCTGCTTGCCATATGAAAAGAAAGACAAATAAGAGTGGTGTGTATTAACAAAGAAACACTGATCCACTCATTGCCGCAAGCAGATAGCATTTTTCCTGAATTTTCTAACATCTGCTCAAACCCTTTATTGTCAGTTTCACCAATATGCAAATCCTGAACCTTGTGGCCATTCCAGATGTTGTAGGCTGGGCACATGGTCTTGATTGCTGCAAAACTCATCTCCAGAAGTTACATGATACCTTCGAGGGCTTTTATGACAGTGCCTGTTACTGGGAAAGACATTGCAATTCTTTTAAGAAACACCATAGTCTCTGAAATATAAAATATGCAGTAATGACAGTAATACAACTAAAGTATAAAAATACCATAAAGCATGAAGTAAGAATTTTATGGTGAAATTCCAGTTATAGAGTACATGTAAAATAAAGACAAAATTGAAACCAATATCTCTTTTATATTTTCCTTTTACAAAATTGTCTGCAGCTTACAACAAATTTAGCAGAGCAAAAGTTTAAAATCAGAATCTAGTGGCTTATGGTTCATGACATTAATTAATTATTAAATAATTCTGCATTGTATTGAAAAATTAGTAAAAAAGATCATTTAGAGAAGGTATGTCTTCCAAAACTTTTCTACTTTAACCAAATATCAAAACAAACAGGACCACAAATCCTTTCTTTTCCTTCCCAGCTATTATTTTCTCCAGGAGTCAGATTTTCCTATGGGGATCTAGATGCTTCCAATCCTTATATTTTTCCTGTTCAGAAGCTTCCTGCACAAAGAAGTATTACTCCTAAAGCATATGCCATCAGAAACCCACTTTTGATTAAAACCATTCCTAGTTGTAGTGCCGTTGCAGGCACAGCAACGTTGTGTCGCAAAAGGAACAGTCTTTCTGGTGGGAAAATAGTGAGCTGTGGGGAATTTTGAACTCTTCCAGCTGACAAGCAACTGCTGTAGTTTACAGAGTGTTATTTCCACTCTCATCAGCTACTGAATTGGATTCATAGTTGCACTGTTTTTCTGAGTCTTTCTGTGGCCAGGGCCCAGGGTATCTAAACTGAAGTCGCAGAATGAAAACAGTGATTGACGATTTTGTTCTACTGGCAAAGGGAAACCTTCACAAGGACGGTAAATCTTACTAAACAGAGAACAGTGCTTTTGCTGGGGCCAGTCTGAGACTGAGAAATCAACTTCTCCAGGAGGCAAGGACCAGCACAAGTTTGAGTGCCACCTTCTTTTCCAAGTGCAAATTGGATTTTCTTAACCTTTCCTTCTGTAACATAAACATTTAGACAAACAGTCAGACAAGCATTATATGTTGTAAAACAAAACATTGCACAGTAGACACATCTTCCCCTGGGGAGAGGAATGAAAGAATAAACATGTAACAAGCATTAGTCACATTGCTTAATGCACTACTGGAAGACACTCAAATATTCGTTGCGAGTATGCTATAAAGAGATATAGAAGGTATAATAAATGTACTATATAACTTGTCAAATAATCTACTGCATTCTGAATCAACCCAATTTAGAATGAATTTTAAGAGTAGTTCCATGTACAGTTAAGGAAGGCAGCAAAATCTTGTCAGAAAGACAATTTTGCATTTGTCTTACTAAGCACAGGTACAAAAAGCATTGCTGATCTTTTTTTAATAGAATTCCTTAGCACCACCGTAATTGGCAAATCATCAAAGGCAATCTTGATTGACAAACAGTACAGAAATATCCTGATGAAGAGAGGCCAGGATATTGTCTTCATCATCATCATCATCTGGCTGTTTCCTAGCAACCTTTTAGTATCATCTCAGTTTTATTTCCATTTCCATAGACTGTGGCAAGAGCAGTTAACAACTGCAGCGCATAGACACAATCCGCCTAGGAACAGAGAGCAGCCAGTGGAAGCTGAACTGAAGGAAATCAGAAGTTCTGCACTCAGCAGAAAGTTCTTGGAAATACTTGCTGCTACACAGGTGAAGCTTCCATCTCTGTTTGAAAGTTTATATCTACATTCAGTCACTTGCAGTCTGTAACTACAACACTATAAGCACTAAAAGCACTACTTCTTTAGAATAGAATAGACAATTTCAGTTGGAAGGATCCTACAACACCATCATCTCATTCAACTGCCTAACCAATTCAGGGTTGACCAAGTTAAAGCATGTTATTAAGGGCATTACCCAAATGCCTCTTAAACTCTGACAGGCTTGGGGCATCGACCATCTCTCTAGGAAGCCTGTTCCAGTGTTTGAGCACCCTCTTGGTAAAGAAATGCTTCCTGATGTGCAGTCTAAACCTCCCTCAGCACAGCTTTGAACAGTTCCCATGCATCCTGTCACTGGATACCAGGGAGAAGAGATCAGCACCTCCCTTTCCACTTCCCCTCCTCAGGAAGCTGTAGAGAGAAATGAGATCACCCCTAAGCCTCCTTTTCTCTAAGCTAGACAAGCCCAAAATCCTTAGCCACTCCTCAGGGGACACTCCTTCCAGCCCTTTCACCAGCTTTGTTGCCCTCCTCTGGACACATTCAAGGACTTTCACATTCTTCTTAAATTGTGGGACCCAGAACTGCACACAGTATTTAAGGTGAGGCCGCACCAATGCTGAATACAGAGGGATAATCACCTCCTTTGACCATCTGGTTATACTGTGTTTGATGCACCCCAGATGCAGTTTGCCCTTTTGGCTGCCAGGGCACACTGCTGACTCATATTGAACCTGCTGTCGACCAGTATCCCCAGATCCCTTTCTGCAGGGCTGTTCTCCAGCCACTCCTCTTCCAATTTATACTTGTGCTCAGTATTACTCCATCCTAGGTACAGAATCCAGCATTTGGACTTGTTAAATTTCATGTCATTAATCATAACCCAATGCTCTAATCTGTCTAGATCTCTCTGCAAGACCTCTTGTCCCTCAAGAGAGTCAACAGCACCTCCCAGTTTGGTATTATCAGCAAACATGTTAATGGTGCATTCAGCTCCTGCATCCAGATTGTTGATAAGTATATTGAACAGGACTGGCCCTAGAATTGAACCCAGAGGAGCACTTGCTCATGATACTTAATTATTCTTTAGATACAACCAGTGATAAAACCTCTACTCTCTCCAGTACCCTTCCAACCTTGTACATAATGGGCATCAGCCCATTACACAAGTGTTTCATACCTCATGTTAATTACACGGTACAATAGGTATGGTGAGCATCAGTCTTTCAGAGACACAGATTAGTTCTTCAGCCATATAAATTGGAGAGAGTAAATAAAACCCTCACTATCCTGAGTTCCTATGTCACACCAAGGCAAACTGATGGTCTCAGGCATGTAGTAGTCAGGATTAGGATATTGAAAATTCATCAGTGGTTACAGATAGACTTTGTGGTCTATAACAGTGCACTGCTATCAGAATTAAATTTTCTGAAATAATGGTAAATTTTGTGCTGAAAACAGCAGGTTTGCAGTAACTAGATTCTTTAATAGAGAGAGTTTTTCTAAATGTTTTGATTTTGTATGGGGTTTTTGTTCATTTGTTTGCTTATTTACTTCGCTTACATGGAATATTTCTCTGTTTCTCATCACTCCTTAGCCCCGGCATGGGATTTTCAAACTGCATTAGATGGAAGTCAGCTCTATCACAATTCCTTCTTTAGCCCCGTCAGTGGTGAAAGGTGAAGCATATCACATCTCTCCGAGAGTGAATCTAACCTGTCACAGTTTTCTACTTTTCCAAACATTTGCTCTTGTGGTGTCATCTTTAATAGAATTTAACTTCTGATGTGGGTTCCACTACAGTCACTGAAAGTTGTTTTGTATCTTAGTGTCATAATGCGTAGAGACAAAAAGAGACCATGAGCTGTCCCCAGAACCAGACACCAGGGCTGTGTGGACAAGTCTGCAGAATGCAGCTGAACATGCTTCTCTAAGCATTCCTGCATGCTCTGCAGCATGCTGGGGATACAGACCTAGGTTTTGACTGCACAGTTTAGGGTCCCACCTGTGTTTCATAGATCAGAATTGTGGAGTTTTATGTGGAGTCTTCAATGCCCATTTGATTCTGCTCATTTGATTTTGTTGAGTGGTTGAGGAGTCTTGGCAGAGTCGTCATGGCATGAGGAAGAATCCAGAAGTATCATGCAGCTGCAGTGCTTCATTTCAGTGCTGAGTTCTATAGGCTGTTTGTTCAGTAAATTACTCAGTATTGTGGTGCTGATGGTGCTATAGTGGTAACACAGGAGTTTGTACAGACTAGGCCAGAGCTTTCCTGAGGCTATGGAAAAGACAGAGTAGATCAGCAAGCTTACTCTCCACCAGGGAAGATGCACACACTAAGACGACAAGTTAAAAATGGAGAGGAATGGGAGGAATCACTTCAACAAAATATTTACAGGTGCTCTATAGGAATTGCAACATATATGTGTAATGACTCTTACTAGCGAGTAAATTATGCAAAACTCTGCCAGTCTGTGACAAACCTTCCATAGACTTCAGTGGTTCCAGGATTTAATCAAGTCGTCTCAAGCACCACAGAATTAATGCTTCTCTTTGAAAAGCAGTAATTCAGGCTTTGAGTAGCTAAAATGTTATACCTCTCACTTGTAATGCATGAAGTGAGTCACAAATTTTAGGCTTAAGTTTGCCTTTCAATTAGCGTTATATCACTTTTTATTTGTATACATTATTTATATCAAAGATGCAAATTCTGAGAACGAGGTTTTATAGAAAACTAGGCCAAGGTAAAGCGCCTTGGACTTTTCTTGCTCCTTTGCCAGTTCTGTTTTTATTACTCCCTTTGGCTTTGCAGCACATGTTTGTATTACCTCTTTTACAGAATCACTGAATCATTTAGATTGGAAGGGACCTCTTGAGAACACCTAGTCTGATTCCCCTGCTCAAGTTCATCTTCCTTTACCATAACTGTGGTCACTTTCGACCCTCATCTCTGAGCACTGTGAGCACATCATCCATACCCATCCCTTCTGAGCCGCCTTCTGTTGTAAGGGCCTGTGGCTCGGTCATAGGCAGCCATTGGCTCCATACAGGAGGTGATCCAGTTTAGGGCCTTTCCTGAGAGCCAGGAGTGAATGGTCCTTGGGGGCTCATACCTGTTGTCCCCTGGGTAAAGCACTGAGTATTAACCACACCTGATGGAGAAACCCTCATACCCTTGCTCAGTCAGAGTGGAAGGCTTGGGGGAGGTGTGGGGCAAGCGCAGCCCTGAGTGCAGAGTTGGAGTCTGGAGGACAGCAAGGGCTGTGAGACCACCATGGGAGGCAGTCTCCATGGAGCCAAGCTCAGGGCTCAGGAAGGTCTGAGCTCACTTCCAGGGTGCTGTGCAGGCCAGCAGCTTCCTCAGTGTTGGGGTGCTGGGGACTAAGGGCAGCCATGGTGCAGGGGGTCCATGTCCACACTTACAGGGTGCAGCCCCACAGCACCCAAGACAGCTGAGCCAAGCAGGGTGGTGATGGCAACAGGCCCTGCTGACAGGCTGATGAACATCAGCCAAAACCAAGGTAACAGTCCAGGGCCAAGGACAACCAAGAAATGCAAATAACTGTTCAGGAACAGGGGTGGAGACCCTGCAGCATCTCTGGGGGGTGCTAAAATGGGGTCCTGGGTTATGGGTAGGGTGAGGGTAGCCCTGGAGGAGCTGGGCAGGGACAGTCAGGTCCACCAATGCTCTCACAGCCCTGAGAACTCTTTTTGGCACCAAGCCCACTTTGGGATCTGTCATGAATAAATAAAGATAATTGGCTGGTGCAAAGTAAAAGAGCATTCACTGAAGCTGATGGAAATTGAGCAATACCATTTCATTTTTGTTAATAAAAATAAACAGTTGAGAAAAAATAAATTATAAGAGAATGGCTTGTACTGGCAAAATGAATAAGTGATGTCAATGTAACTGCAAGGTAGTTTCATTAACAGCATGATTTTGTACCAGCTTTGCACAATAATTGTTGAAAGACTTCCAATATTATTTAGAAAGTTCAAACATACCTGTCTTAAAGTCCATTGGATTTTGGTCTAATAGTTTATTCCCTAGGGAGCTGAATTATTTATTGATTTGTTAAGGAGAGCAATGATCTAAATGTAAGAACTGAAATGTAAGTAACTGAGATCCAATTGGAGGGTCATTAACCTATTCACTAAATTTAAGTGCAGACACTTACATTTGCCCCAAGATTAAAAGAAATTCTTTCTCAGTTGGATTCTTTCACTGCCAGAAAGTGTATTTTAATGAAAAGGCATAAATTTTTCCTTTTTTTAATATCTCATTCTAAAAGTGGCAGAGCAACAGAATGTATTTTTAAAATGACCCAATACTTGCTTACTTAAGACTGTAACTTCAGACTGTATTCTGAGTACTGCTATAGCTAATATGATTCGCTAATGTAGCTTTCCCAGCATATCACATTAGAGCAGAAGTTCTAGGAGAGCAAAGTGATGAAGGAATTTCAAGACCTGGGAAAAATATTGTGAATCAGTATGCTTTTGTGTCTGAGCCTTGGGACACTTCAGCACATTTTGCTACAGTCAAGAAAAGAAATTTATTGTAAATGATATGCCATTAACCTTTAAAAGTAACTTTCCTTTAGCAGGAGTGGTGTTCTACCAGCATCTTATTATACTATCAGTTCCTCAGTAATTGAGGCTGTTAAACTACTCTTAAAAATTAATTTCCCTCACTGATAATGGGAGCATCACTGATCTGAAAGAATAAACTATACATGAATTGACTCAGCCTGGAAGTACTGTCTTCTTCCAGTGCTGTGTTTTGTGAGTAAACAGTGAAAAAGTATTTGAGCTTTCTAAAAGAAAAGTGTTCTCATCTGTTTGATCTCCTCAAGATATAATTAACTGAATTCCCAATTGGGCAGTTTGAGCAGTTTCCTTCCTTCAAATTAAACACTGTCAGTAGCTTGGTATCCCTCTAAATAGCTTGTGAGCCCTACAATGGTGCTTGCTTTGATTCTGCTTCCAAAGCTACTAGAATGCATCCAAAGCGGTACCATGTATGATTGATTAGGCTTTACATGTTGTGCACAGTCATTTATCTGGAAGTATATGACTTTGCACTGGTAAATGATAAGCTCATATGAATGTCTTCAGCCCCACTGAAAGAAAAATCACTCCATGGAAGACATGAAGTGTGGTCTTAGATATGCTATGCTAAACTTAATTCTTCTCTGTATTATCATCTGTAATTCCATATATACTCCAGATACAATCTGAGATTAATTTGTTTTACACAGTGCCCTATATACCTATTGGATTGTGCAAATTATAATAAAAGTTATGAAATTTCCTTGAAAAAAATAGAATGATTCTTCTTCATGTGAGGTCATATTTTTAAACCCCTTATGAGCAAAAAGAAAGAACAAATTAAAGCTCAGGGAATAGTGTTATTAAAGCTTCCCTGTTTCTAACATTTTCCCTCCATCTCCTGCTTTTCTTTCTTTCCCTCTCTAATTCTACCCCTTACTTTCTTTGTGCTCTTACGTGTCCTTTTTTTTTTTCTTTTCTCTCCATATGTTGTGTTCTCTGTTCTTTGCCTTTTTTCATTTTCTTTGTCTCTCTCCAGAGTATCTGGTGCAAAAATTTATTAGCAGTATCATTTGGACGTACTGAGCTAATTTTGCCATAGGTTGCCAGTAATACACGGAAATGATTTTGTGCATGATCACAGAAATGGTCATACTTTGTTGTTGTGGTTCTAGTTGTTGTTTTTAAAGTTACCGCTCTCCTGTTCATTTGAGGCAAACAAAATGAGAGTTAACTAGAATCTTGAGATTCTCAGAGTCCAGACCCAAATTTAAAGCACTCTTTTGTGTGATGTGTTGTAGTTGACAAAGATGTATTTCTGTTTTGTCTTCCATTTATGGTGGATTGGTTGCATGTTGTCGGGCCTCTCCTTGTCTTTAGGAAAGGGTAAAACAACTTTATATCCCACAGGTTACAGCTTTGTTTGACCAGTCAAAAACTGCAAGTGCAAAACCTCCTGTGGTCTTAAATCTGGTTATAGAACTTGCCTGAGAAGATTTCTAGTAAATGTAAGAAAGGCACTGTCACCAGCATTCTTCATAATTGGATATTTCTTTTGGTTGATCTGATTTATGTTTGCTTTGGGACCCAAACCAAGATATTAGGCAGAATTTTAAGAAACTTTTTTTTAAGGAAATAGGAAAAAAATCCAAAACAATGTATTTGTAGATGGTTTAATTTGTAGATGTCTAGATATGTGATATTTCCTTTATTTTATTTTACTTTATTTTTGACTCTAACACACTCTTTTCAAGCTGAATTTTAAACACTTAGATTGCAAGGCAATGGTCATAGTCCTGTGTTGGATAATGACATTCTTAATTTAAAAAAAACAGTGGTTACAGGCTAATTAAAGCAAAAATGACATGACTTTGCATGTCCAGTATACTGTATGGTATTTTTGATTTTGAGTGAGCATGGAATTCAGCCTCAGGAACAGACCTAAAGCAGCTTTCTATCTGCTGCACTTTGACTGTAGAAACATCTACACCTACCTTAAAGATGGTATCAGAGCCTAGGACCAGAACTGCAATCATTGTATCCATGCCTGGAAGATATATGCTTTCCTTCAAACACTAAACTGTGTTATAGTTAGTTGATTTGATCAGCTTTCAAAAAGTGACCCTTGTTCTCTTTTGCTCTCCTCCATTCTCTGCACTGCTTCTGCAAAGAAAAAGAAAAAACAAGTCAGTACTGACTCTTCTATAGATCAGTTCACTAACACTTACTGTCATATTATTTTTCATGTGGGTAACAGGAAACATTGGGATTTTTGCCCTAAAAAAAGTTATGAAGATAAGAATACAAAACTGCAATTCACATAAGTGAACTGAGAATTCTTTGTCATTTTTTACTTTAGTTTTATCACACTTACGAAGATTATAGATTCAAACACCAATGGCAGGGAATCAGGATTCAACTAGAAGAATTATAATTTATGAGGAATATCTAAAGAAACATGACTTCTTGCAAAGATATGGAAAGTTTCCACCAAACTATAGACCAGCTCTAATGAAAACATATCTTACTTCTTTCCAGCTTAGTTTGCAAGGCGCTAGTCAGTCCTTGTCATTCTCCATTCTAGAAGAACCAGTCCTAAAAAAAAAATAATTCTTCTGGCCAAACCTGTGGAAAATGGAACAGTTTCAGAAGGAAAAATTGAGTTGGCTGTGATTAATAAGGTGTCCTGATTCCTGGTGATGTATTTCAAGAAATTACCATCCTTATTTATTTGCTCCAGATTTTTTCTGCCTTAGTAGCAGAAGTAAATGTATATTGTCCACTTGGTCATGACACCCTGTGGCTTAGCATATCATCCTAAACTGAAATGAATCGCTTTTATGTTAGTGTCATAGGCTGTGAACTGTGGCAACTCAGAAGACAATGCACTTTTACTTTTGTTAGTAGTAACAGCCAGCAGTAGGTCAATACATGTAAGAAGACAATAACATCTTAAAAAAACCACTGTTAATCAGTTAGAGTGTTGACTCCATACTGTTATAATGAAATGAAAATAAGGCTCAGGCACCTAATTGCAAGGGTAATTATTAATACAGAGAAGTCAGCATGAGCAGGAAAGCAGTAAAAGACCCATCCCATGAATGGTATTTTCGTTAAGCAGAAGATATTGGGTATCTGGGAGCAAAATTGCCTGGAGAAGAAGTGGTGGGTGTCTCACAAGCACAAAATCAAAGCAAGAGAAAACTTAAGAAGGAGGAGAATCATCTTCCAGTCCATCCAGCATTATAGACAGCTCATGAACTATGTTACATGTCAAGAACCTGAAGGAGTAAGACTGGGAGAAACATGTGGAGAAAGAAGCAGTTTTCAGACAGATATCTTTTGTCATCAGTGGTTTTCCTGAAATCCTTAAGCATCTCAGCTAAACTGCTATTTTAGAAGGTACTGTTGCTAACTGCTTCTATGAGCTATCATAGCACATATGTATATTAATTGCCAAAGGTGTCAAATAAATCCTTCTGCATCTTGGCTTTCTTACACATGACAGCCTACACAGAATGTGTTTTTACTTTGTTATAGGCTGCTATACTTCAAGTGAAATAATATACTGGGTTTGTGCCATTGACTTACACCCTGTGCATCCTACTTACGCCAGTAGATTTATGTATGCCTGACAGTAGGCACAGACCAGAACCATATATTTCCCCCTTTCATTTTAGTGGAATAAAATTAATGTATCTGATTAAAATATCTTCACAGACTGACAGGGACAGAGTATCACTACAAGGGAGTTCTCCTTGTGTTTGAAAATTACCTGAGGGGTTTCAGATGGTCTTTTAATTAATTTATAATAACTTCTGAGTATAAATGACAATACAAAATCAAGTTATTGAGGCAAAATGCCCGCATGCCATTTGAATTTTATTCAGTAATTCGACAGGCCTACTGAACTGGGATTGCCTCAGCATATGGCAAAGATTCAAGAAATTTCGAGCATTGAATAGATGACTGAGATGGCATTTTACACATTACACTACTTGAGACATTAATCTATTGGAACATATGTATTACTGCAGGCTTAATTTTAAAGAATGTGTGTTTGCCCTTGTTTCATCATTACCTGTTCATTTGAAAGATGATGCCAAAATTACCTTTGTGAATACATTTACAGGCAGATCTTTACACCCATTTTGAACATACTGAAGGTGCCTGCACAGTGGTGCAAATATAATTAAACTTGCAAAGCAAATAGCAAAAATGTTACATGTGCAAATTTATTTTAAAATTAGATATCTGGCAAGTACATGAAAAAGGTTGAGATTATGTCAGAATATCTGAAAATAATTGCCACTAAATTTAATCAGTTATGTGGAATGCGAAGAAGTCAATCCAAGGTCAGCTTAAAAAGGAAATGAACAATTTGAGCAGCCATTGCAGAGGACCAGATGGCATGACTGAGAAGTTAAAAACAAGAAAGGACAGAGTTCTTCAAAGTTGTGTTAATTTATTAATGTATGTATACTAGAATCATATAAATGAAAGGTTCACTGATTATTTACGAATTAAATTTACTAATTTCCTAATTGCAGAAGGGAAAGAATGGAGATAAGAGGCTTAAGACACACATAACTTTTTTTTTCTATTCTTGTAACAAAAAGTCTATATTTTTTCTTCAAAATTTTCATATTGTTCACAGACACCTCCAGCTCTCCAGGCTCCCCCTACTCATTTCAGAGTGTAAAGAACAGGCAGGCTGCGTATCTCCTCCTGCCACTTCCTGCTAGCCTCTTTACAGAGATCTTCAAGTCTATTTTCATCTTATATCTGTTTATCCTACATTTTAATAGAGATAGGAAAACACTCATCTAAGAATTAAACATGCATAATTTATCCTTGTCTATCAGGTTTCCCTTCTGACTATCAGTTCCCCTTGTTGTGTTCATCTCATCATCCCACATCTGTACTCCAGACAATAATTTTCTTTATATTCCTTGAAACTATTCTTGACTTTGTTGTCACTTAAGACATTTGTCTTTCTTGACACCAAAGGACACTGCATTTATAATTTAACTACTCTTCTATTAATGAATGAATAGCTCATAGTTGTAAGGGGCTAAAAGCCAAAAGCTAGTCAGAGATGTCTGTAAGAGCATTGGATCTGAAGCCAAGTACGGCTTTGGAAGCTAGCATATAAGATATGGGAGAAATAGGCACTGTTTGAATAAAGCATGAGCAGCAGCACCTTGGTCCTTGACTTTTTCATCTGATTAGGCTGTTATGTAAGATGATAATTTTCAAGGAAGACCATCTGATAAAGATGAAGGGTAGTCCAGTGTCTATAGAAGTAGCCCAGAAACCAGGAGAGCAAAGTCCTTCTGGGTCTCATGTCCTCATCCATAAACAGGGAGTTATAGCTATCTCCTGCTTGCTGAGGTAAGTAAAATAGGCATAAATACAATTCAGAAACTAGGAGAATGTGCTGATACTGCTGTTACATTGTTAGTGTACATGTGAATGTGTGGGTGAAGGAGTAAGGTGTATAAATAGCTTTGATAAGAATTTACAGAAAATGGCTTCTCCAAGGGAAAATACTTTTGGTTACTATTATAAGGGTGACATTAGAGAAGTGGCTTGTCATTTAAGAGTCCTTTTCTATCATTAGTATTATCACTCAGTTTGTTAGCTGCGTTTACATTCCCTAATAGGATGACATTCCTATTCAACATCAGCACATTAAAAATCAGGCATCTTAACCCAAGCAAGGCTCTTTCCATAGCAGCTTAGACACCTTGTGAGGGCTATTAGCTCTTACAAAGAGTTAAAATCATAGGATATTCAGGATGGAAGGGGCCTCATAACATCTCCAGTCCATCCTACTGCTTCTCAGGGCTTTATCCAGTTGGGCCTGGAAAACCTCCAAGGATGGGGACAGTACAACCTCTCCAGGCAACCCATTCTACTGTCTGGCTGTCCTGAGCAGGAAACATTTCTCCTTATATCTAGTCTGAACCTTTCTTGTTTCAGCCTATGCCTGTTGTCTCTCATCATTCCGCTGTTCATCACTGTGAAAAGACTAGCTCTACCTTCTCAAGGACTTCCCTGTAGCTACTAGTGGGCTGCTGTTTGGTCCCCCCAAAAGCTGCCTCTTCTCCAGCTGAGCTCCCTCAGCCTCTCCTCACAGGGCAAGCGTTCCAGCTCCCAGAGCATCTTGGTGGACTCTGCTGAGCTGTCTCCATGTTATTGATGCCTTTCCTGGACTGGGGGGATGGGGCATGAAGGGAGGAAAAGGAAGAGCCTCAAAAATGGACACTGTATGTAGATGTTGTCTGCTAAATATGAGTAAAGGAGGATTATCACTTCCCTTGATCTCCTGGCTGAGGTTTTGCTAATACAGCCTCTGATGCTGTTGGCCAGGGCACACTGCTGTCTCATGTGCAGCTTGCTGTCTTCAGGATCCCCAGGGCTTTTTCAACAAAACTACTCCCCAGCCAGTCAGTCTCCAGCCTGTATCATCATAAGGGGTTCGTCCTTCCCAGGTGCAGGACTTAACATTGCCATTGAATTTCAATGTTTGCCGCTGCCCCCTTCCTCCATCTTGTCTAGGTCCCTCTGAATGGCAGCCCTGCTTTCAACAGAACTGACATGCCCTCATTTTGGTGCCATCTGCTAACTTGATGAGAGTGCACCCTATCGCCGCCTTCAGGTCACAGATAAAAATGTTAAAGAGGACAGGTCCCCATTTAGATCCCTGTGATGCTCTGATGTTACTGGCCTTCAAATAGAGTACAACTTATCAAATGCAATCCTCTGAGTCTAACCCTCCAGCCGCCTTCCTACCCATACAGTTTTCCACCAAACACACCATAATGTGCTAGCTTAGGTACAATAATACTTGGCAGAGCTAGCATAGACACAAAAGATGATTAGTTATGATTAGAATTTTTTTCAAGTTTGCCATTTTATCTTCCATTAGAACAATTGATAAAGCTCCCATTGCCTTTTGTGGAAACTAGGTTGTGCCATTAGAACAATTCAGAATATCCAGCAAGTCTCATTTGGTTTTGAGGTGCTTGAGAACAGTGGCTTAAGCTGGAAATTGGGTTGTTCTGAAAGAAGAGAGAAAGCTTTACTCAGAAAAAGACTATTCAAGATCTAGAAACTAATTTCCAAATCTAGAATAGATAATTTATTGGCCCTTGTGAAATAAGACCTCTACAATAAATTTGAGGAGATTATAAAGACAGAAAATTAGCCAGTGCATTGATCTGAGGAGTTGCTAGCAACATTTCAAGCTTAGACCTAATTTCTAGCAGTTAATAATACAAAAAATAATGGATTTTAAAGTGTATACTAAACAAAAAAAAGATTTATTTCACATTTCTAACAATGTAACATACAGATGAAGATAAACTGCAATTAGAATGATGTTGCCAGTGCCAATACAGTAGGTATCATGATGCAGAAAATTTTATATATTTTGGTACTCTCTAACCAATTCCCTCCTGGGAATCTTTGTTTCTACAGCCTGTTGGATAGTTCAAACTGGTAAGAAAACCTCTTTAGACTATATAACTTTAATACAGCTGGTTTTCTTCATACTCTGCTGTCTGTGAATTCTATCACATTTGCCAGTCTGCAGGTGCTGTTGCCCTATTAAGACAAGCATTTGCAAGGTCCAGAATCAACTTTGTAAGACCATTAGAACAGATATTGGGTTAAATTATTTGTGTATATACAGTTAAGTACCAAACAAGACTCAAAAGCTTGTATTGTTTCTATACATCAAAGATCTCTAGTTCACAGTTCCAAGGAGTAGGCTGAAAACCCAGCCTCTAGCTCTGTTGCACAAAACAATGAATCATGGGGCTCAATGCCTCCCTCACAAGGAAATATTTGAGGAAGTAATCTATCCGTCAAGGGGAAAGTAAAGAGACTGACCTATAACATAATAATAAAAATAGGACTATGTGATAGGAGAGGGATAATGGATGTCATGTTATTTATAACTACAACAAAAACCACTGCCTACAGTGCTAGGCACTAGATAGGCATGTTCAAAGTGGAAATATGAGATACATTTCTATCAGTGAGAGAAAATAACCATTGGGTCAATTTATGAAGGAAAGTAGTAGATTTTCTGTCCATCCATCATACATTTTAAAATCAATATTGGTTCCTTTCTAAAAGGTGTACTGTATTCAACCATAAATTATTGGACTTCATGTAGATGTTATTGGGTGAGGTCTTACTGCCTGTGCCACATCACAGGTCAGACTAAATGACTGCAGTGTTCTCTTCTGGCCTTAAAATCTATGAAGTGATCAATGACTGTTACAGGACTGCAGCCATGGAAAAAAGTAATGATTACTTATGGTCAGAAGGAAAAGGAGACACCATGTGATCTGATAGGTCTATTCAGTCAATACCAGCCTATGGAGATTTCCAATACTCATAAGGCAAAAAGTGGCCATATCTACCCACCCTGTGCTTTCTGCTTTTATATTCAAATTCAGTATTTTATCATTTTCACTCTCCTGAATAGACTGTAATGGGTTCAGTTAAGACATCATTTCATTTCATGGAAATAGACACAAGTACTCAAATAGGACTGGCATTTTAATTTATATAAACAATGGGTGCTTTTCCTTCCTTTACTTTGTGATCACTGCTCTATTTTACCATTTTTCTGATCTGCCCTTTTCCCACTGAATATCATTTCTCATTTTTTTTCTCACCCCCCTCTCCAACCTTTGGACTAATGCATCATTAATGACTTTGCATTTATTTATGGTTTAAGGAAAAGATAGCTGAAAAAATAGGAAAAAAAATGTTTATGATTGAATGACAGGACTCAGCACATCTCACAGTCATGAGTTCAGTATGACCTCTTTTGCACTCTACACAATACCAATAGCTTCTCCAAGAAACAAATGAAAGAATTTTTTATTATTTTGCTTTGAGGTTGGAATTAAAGTTCTTTTGAGATTCATTATTCTTTGCTTTCCTAAATCTTTTTCATGTCTTGGGACACAGAGAAGTACTATTTTTTTTTTTTTTTTAAAATAAAATTAAGGATTGGTGTCTTGTTCAGACAGAAAGATTCTGGAAAGACCACAGTCTGACCTTGTATATTGTGTGCTATCTTAATTACTTTAGCTGTAAATTAGCTTTCAGCTTTTCCATGCACTCTGTTTAAAAGGTCACTAGAATATTAATAAATTCTCTTGTCTTCTTTAGCTATTCTACGTACATTAGGCTGTGTAGTGAGAAGTGACTGCACTTCTTTTGAGACATTTACTCCAAAAGAGTTTCTCTTTTTTTCTCATTAGAACTATGTATTGCATGGAGTTTAAAGAAAGTGCATGTTTTAAAAATACGAATAAGTTCTGGACACTATTTGTAAGGAACCTTCATTTTGTTTTCACAATGAATATCAATTTCTCCTATTGAGTGCAGAACACTGTAACAAGATGCTAGTGGAAGATGGATTTTATATACATACATACATACATACATACATACATACATATATATATATATATATATATATAATTCCAGGATCCTGAGGGGAAAGGAGACAGGAGGATGGAAGGAATGTCTCAAATCTCTCTGTGACAACATATTGCTGGATGCTTATCCTGGTTTCAGCTTAATTCAGAGTTCATTTTCTTCCTAGTAGCTGGCATAGTGCTGTGGTTTGGACTTAGGATGAGAACAATGCTGATAACACGCTGAGGTTTTAGTTGTTGCTCAGTAGTGTTTAGTCTAGTCAAGGACTTTTCAGCTTCCCATGCTCTGCTGGGTGCACAAGAAGCTGGGAGGGGGCACAGCCAGGACAGCTGACCCAAACTGGCCACAGGGCTATTCCATACCATATGGTGTCACGCTCAGTATAGAAACTGGGGGAGTTGGCCAGGGGGCAGCGATCGCTGCTCGGGGATGGGCTGGGCATTGGTCAGCGGGTGGTGAGCAATTGCATTGTGCATCACTTGTTTTGTACATTCTTTTATCATTACTATTATTATTATTTCCTCTTTCTCTGCTATCTTATTAAATTTCCTTTATCTCAACCCACGGGTTTTACTTTTTTTTTCCCCCCAGATTCTCTCCCCCATTCCGCTGGGGCAGGGAGGGAGGGTGAGCGAGTGGCTGTGTGGTGCTTAGTTGCTGGCTGGGGTTAAACCACAATGTTCCTGGCCCATTGTCATTCAAAAACTCTGTTTAAAAAATTAAGTACATGGGCTAACCCTCTGAGTTGATATCTTTTTATGTTTTATACTTCACAAAAAAATTTCTCAAGCAGATGTATAAAAGGAACTTGTACATGCATGGGAATTACTTTAAATTACATTCTTATCATGATGTACAGTTATAACAATCACAACAAAATCCTGTCAGTCTTAAAAAAGCTGACAATTGAGACATGATTTATAGAAGTGCAGGTAAAATGCTGCAATCTTATTCTGTGGCAACATATCAGCGATGTGTAGATTAAAGGATTCTTAATAATATGTTTTGCTATAGTACAAGATGACAGGTCTTCTTATAAGGGTTATGAAGTATTGTATGAATCTACGCTGTTACTACCTACGTAGAGTGACATGCCGTTAAACTGCCAAAGTAAGATGGAGCTCATCTGCTTGGTCTCACACCAAAAGAATTCATAGCACTCCATGAAAAGTTGGGCAGAAGTGTTTTGCCTTCATTTAGTCTTAAAATCTTTTTCTTTCCACAATATGTATTGCAAAAAAGAAAAGAGGCATGAAAAAGCTGTATAAAAATGTTGTCTTTGTCCTGGTAGATTATAAGCCTATATAGTTCTAATTCTGAAGGACTAAATTAAAAGAATAAGCACGAGTGCATTAGCTGATGAATTATCCAGTATTTCCTATAATTTTTCTGGTAATTGTAACTTTACATAGCATCTGTAATAATGATTTGGGAAAAAAATAGAATCAAAAAGGTTTATTCATAGTTGTTGCTATCAAGGGTATCAAGAGAGAAATTTAAAGCCTGAACCTTGTGAAACCTGATTAAATGTGTAAAACAGATCAATATAAATTCATCTTAGAAGAAAAAATTATCTAAGGAAACATCACAGATGAGATTACTTGGTAGAAAGGAAGTGCTTTAAAAGTTGTGCAATCAAATTACGTATGTGGTCAATAATTTGAATATGTTATGATACCCATTTTTAAAAAGCAGCTTGAGATGTGGACATACATCTAAAAGTAGTACCTAAAAGACTGATTAGAACACATTGTCTCACTATAAGCATGAGCAGTAGCATCAGCTGAAACCATAATATAGTGCTTTCAGTCTTGAGTATTTGGTTATGAAGACACTGGTACTCAAAGGAGAAAACAACATATGCATCCTTATACACCATATAGAGCTGTAGGGTAGCCATCTGTGTCACAGTGCTATTTAACCAACACTAGGAAGGGTATATCTGCAGCTCACTCCTGCATCAAAGAGATGTTCCCAGCTCAAACAAGCAAGCTCCAGAACAGGGAGCATCAGAGCGGTGGCATCAGTTTATCCAAGTGCCTGAGTGACTAGCACTGAAAATCAGAAAAGTAAAAACACCTAGGAACATTCTCTGCTATTGAAAGCATCATACGAAAATGACTAAATAAAGGAGAGAGGTGAGTCACATGGATGTTTCATGACTTGTTACAAATTTCTCTATAACAGCTGTTGAAAATTAGGCAAAGGCCTTTCTCAGTGCTGACCTTACTTTGGTCAAAATGAACACCACCATTCTTCTTCTCTCCTGCTTCATATGCATTGTTGCCAGTGCCTTTGCACTCAGGGATTCAGAATTGACTCTACTGAAGTGTCTTGAGCTGATCTTCTCATGCCCTTTTCTATTGATAGGGAATATTTGCATTTTGCTGAACTTCTAAAAATAATAACCCTGAAAATGAAGGGACGACTGGAACACAAGACACTAAGGCTACTTCAGCGCCAGTAAAACAATCAAGTCACTAGCACCATCCTGAACTGCTCAGTTTTTAGCTTGTTGCCTGACTTGATTTTCTCTGGGGCTAAGAAATGCTGACACAAGGTTTGGGGTCTGGCAAAAGACACAGAAGCAGTTCAGCTGGCCATATAGATAAATCTGCCCATTTCAAGAGAAACAGGTTTGCACATAGCCATTTGGGCATAAGCCATCCTCATGCTCTGGCTTGGTTTTTGTTCTATATGTGTGACCTTAGACTCATTGCCATCAGCTGTCTTTCTTGAATCAGACAATTGAATCGGGTCTTCAATATCTGACCTTAATCCTGTCCTGTGTTAAAGATTATTTAGACAGGGGGAATCTGGTCATGCTCATGGTTTCGACTAGAGGTTTCATTCCAGATTGCACAGCACTTGTCTAAAAAAAACAGTTCATTTAATGTGTAGTTTTACCAAACAGTTTCGGTTCTGACAACTCATTATTTACTTACAGGAAAATACTGAATCCAAATCTGCTCCAAAGAGCTTCCTGTTTTGTTCTAAGAGCAAAACATTACTTACCTTTGAATTTTAGGTTCTTCCTTCTCTCTGTCCATATTTACTCCAGTTTTATTGTACACAGGAAGCAAAACTGTATTTTACGCTATGTTTCTGTTTTTGAATCGTGCACTACACACTTTTCTAAGTATTATTGATCAGCCACAGCTCATCATTTTGAAAAAGGAAATAAAATACATAAGGTTTTCACTAGTGCTATTTTATGATTGAGCATTTATACACATCCAACAGTCAGAAGCTGGCTTTCAAAGTTGCAACACTACTAAATCCTAATTTAAGACCCAGTTTGGTGAAGCCATAGGCATATGCTTACATATGCACTGCCAGATATGATTTTAATGTAATAAATATGGAAAATATTAGTCCAGTCCATCAGCTGCTTCCATTAATCTGCTAAACTAAAGTCAAAGCTCATTCATCTACACATCCCTATTGCTGAATTAACATCTAAGGACAGCATGCTTATCTACCAGCATTAGCAATACAAGCAATACACAGCATCCAAAACTAGAGTAGCATATGCATTCTCTTTCAAAGTCTCTTTTGTTCAGGTAACCCAGTATTTCATATCTTCTCCAACACTTCTCATTCCCACCCTTCCATCTCTTTTATCTATTAGTTCTTTTCTCTGCCTGAAAAGACTTACTAGGGTCTACTACTCATGGCAAGTCTTGTTAAAAGTAGTTTGGACAACACAGAAACTATGCTAGGTTGTTTTTAAATCAAGTTCTACCCTTGATAGTGAAGTCACTTTATAGTTTAGATCTAGATCTAGAGCAGATCTACAGTGGATGTACAGTCTACATCTAGTTCCAGTCTAGATGCCTCAGAACTGAACTTAAACTCCCTACATTGCCAGCCAACATTGATCATAATGTTGGTTCTTAAGGAATACGTCTCCTTCTCCACTGGAGGAGATTCTCCTCATTCCTTCCCTAAATTTCCATGAGATTTAAAGAGATTTGTGGTTGGTTATACTTGTACACATTTTTCTCTATGAATCATCTCCACCAAGTAAATGGTACTACCACCTTGGAGAAGTACTTCCTTCATTCTCCAGATTCTGCTTCTTTCTGGCCAAGCTGAAATCTTTGTCCACTTGAAGTCTCATTATAGATAAATGGTGTATTTAGGAGTCCTGGTAAATAGATGCAGTTTGTCAGGAGCAGCATAGCGTAGCAAAGCAAAGCATAGCAAAGCATAGCGTAGCAAAGCATAGCATAGCATAGCATAACATAGTATAGCATAGCAAGTATAGAAACAGAACCTTATGAACTTTCACATTTTCATCAGCTTTAGCTCTGACACTTCCCAATCCAAAGATCATGGAATTTATATTCATGCACAGCTCATGGCTTCAGAAAATACCCAGAAATAGGAAACCATGGATACATCCTAGTATCTCACATCTAAACTCCAATCCCATCTTCATATTCAAATAATACACTTACCAGTACACATACCTTGATTTCGTATGCATGTCTTTTATCAGTATACACATTTACAGAGTCTATATCTTAAGAGTAAAGAGATGAGATAAGAAATTGTTTTTCTTAAACAAATTTATTATTTTAAGACTGCTAGAATTTACCCTGCACTACTGAGGCAAATGAAGTTTTGCCTTAGACTCTCCTGAGAGCAATTCTGTAGGCTTTGTCAGTGAGTAATTGGAGGAAAATGAGGAGAATTCAAGTTACATATCAGAACAGGCCAAAGAATTCAATGAGACTGGGCTGAAATTATAAATAATGCATTTTAGCACATCGGTCATGGCAGTAACTTAATTCACATTCACATTTTATTCATACAACTAGAGTATTCCATAGAAGTATTGATTTTAAAGTTTTACAGAAATAGAGCTTATATTATATTTATTTAGATCTTAAATTATATTTATTTCTCAGGCAGCCAATTTATTTGAAATTTACTGGTAATATTCCAGGAGAAAGCTGTGATTGATAATTATATGTTGATATGGATTATTTGAATAAAAACCTTATTTGTCAAAATATATGCTATGAAATATTGTGTAGATTAATCCAGATCAGTTACACTAATAACTGTTGGCTCCAGCCTGGAAGAGAACTTTGAGAACAGCAAAAACAGACCTGGATATAGAATACACAGCACACACGGTGAGATTTAATTTTAAAGGGTGAGTGGTTTCTTTCTCTGTTGGTTACCCTTCAGCATGTTCAACTAATGTGCTTCCCTCTCTGCCCGCCACTTTCACCGCTTAAGACTTTTTCTCCTGATACAGAATGAAAATTGCAAGGCTTTTTGAATAGTCAAGTGAGTCTATTTGACAACAAGTCTAAAATAATTTCCAGTAATACACATTACAAAGGAATTTTATATCTATCAAGTTAGAAACATATATTTTGTATTGTAAGTAAAATGGAATCTGTTTCTGAGATTTCATCTATGAAACATAATTTAGTAGGCATTTAGCTTACTGGATCTTAGCCTCTTAGCTTATTTATTATTTATTTATCCAAAATTAAGCTCTGTCTAAGCTGGGGAGGTCTGATTCTCTGTCTTCTTTCCCCCCTCACCTTTATCAGTGCACGTGTTTACCAGTGCAAAGTAATTCCAAAACAGACATAGACCAGCATGGTTCTGATGCTGTACGTTTTTACACCATGTTTGCATTATATCTTGTGTCATTTAATAAAAAGGGAACAAAAAACCAAGACCTGCCATAATTATTGCCATTATTACTTACAAACATTATTAAAAGTTCCGAGGCTTCCTATTTTGAGGCTTAAACAAGTCTCTAGTTGTGAGATATGGAAAAAGAGACCTAACTAAGGAAGGCACATATCTAGAAAAAAACAATGGGAGTTACTAAAATCTTTCTCTAAGTACTGTAGCATCGGTTACAAAAAGAGGCAACAGACTGCAGCAGAATGCCCAGGAATCTGCTATAGAACAGTAATTCCCATTTCATCTGAAAATGCCTTAGAGTTGTAAAGGTCATTTTTGCAAATAGTTACTCCTGTAACTAGATAGCCCATATAAGTAAAGAGTATAAATGTGAATTGAAGATGAAAGGTCAGCCCCTTATTTAATGAACACTGAGTTAATTGAAGCCACACCAAAAAAAAAAAAAAAAAATCATCTTGGAGTTAAAATGCAGCATCAGTTCAATGGCACATACCAACAAAATAGAGACATTCAAAGGTGAAAAAGGAAGCATATCTTTTGCAGGTGGAAATGCAAAAGCAATGTAGACAGGTATTACACACATGAAAATTGGCTAAGGCATTGACATTAATTTCATAAAACTCAGCCTGTGTTGAACCTCCTGGTTATTCTTTTGCTTGTTTTTGCTAGACTCATTAGCTTGGCACTTGAGAAAATTTGCACTCAATAATTAAGTGCTCAGTAAATTGCTCAGTCCCTGTGACGTGTTATGGCCCAGAACCACAGTTAAAGAGGAAACAGGATTTTGGAGCTTTTGAACAAATAAAAATGTGTACTTGAATTCTTTAATGATGTTGTTTCAGTTAATAGAACTTACTTACTGGAACCAAAGTTTTTAGGCAGGTGCATGAGTTAGACTTGCCCTTCATACCTGCATACGCACAACTCAGAAGGGCTGGGACAGGGATCAGGTGTTGGCTCTGCACCAGGGATTCAATGTGCAGGCGAATAACTTCATCTCCATTAGCAGCAAAGCAAGGGTGATTGCAGAATCCAGATGGGTATGAAAATGCTTGCTTGAATTCACAAGTTCAGGCTCTTGACCTGAATGAACACAGGACTGTGTCCCTTTGCTTTTTTTTTTTTGCAAGAAGTAACACAGCCCTAGATAAAGTCCCTTCTTTGGATACTTTTTAGGTTACTGTTCTCTGGTAAATTAACAGAAAATGAACCTAAATTATTTGAAATTAAATATTACAGTTGTAAAGACTGCATAGGCTGAAACTACTCACACATGCTAGAATTATTGCATGACGATTTGTGTATTCTTGTAATGCTTTGCATTTGAATAACATTGCTCAAATCAAACATTATCTCAGGCATTATTTCCTCTTTATTTTGTAGGCAGTGACTTGTGCATGTTCTTGGAGGACTGTATTTCATTCTGTGTCCAGTAAACCATTTCTATGAAAAACCTCAATAAATATTAATAATAATAGTCTGTAAGTGAAACAGCTCCAAGTTACCATATAGACCTGTAACACAGTATCTATATGACAGCACCTTTTAAGTACAGAGCACAATGCATTTAGAAATAAATTGCAACTGTATCTTCTCCAGGAGTTATTTTCCTTGATAGAACTTTCTTCCTAAAACCTCAAAATTAAATCATGTTTTGTCTTTACACTGTTTATTTCTGTTTCTGTCTTTGTCATATAGATTAAAAATCTACAAGTGTTTGTCACTGTCTGTATTTATTGTTACTCCTTCAGTTCTAATTCCTCTTTGGCATTCTAAAGTTTTGTGCTCTTTTTCACTGCCATTAGGGTTATACGTGCATGTAAACTCTCTCCATTTTACTACCCAATCCTTCAGGTGCAAAATTTAGTAGTAATTCTGTCTGCATGCTCTACAGGTCCCTCAACTTCAATGTGGGCACCTCAACTTCAACATCTTGTTCTCGCTTCTCCCACGACACTTTCTTTCCTCTATGTTCTGTCTATACATCATTCTAGAAATAACTACAGATTTTCTACCTTTTCCTTTAAATCCCTTCTGAACAGCCTATTCTTCTGTGATGCCCACAAGAATCCCATCAGTCTTTTATCTACTTAGATATATTTTGTCCATTTATCTAGATAGCATAATAAAGAATCCTGACTTGGATCTATCCTGGCAAACATTAGCCAAGTTGTGACAAAGGTCTGATCCTGGTAAGAAGGGAACTCCTTCTATCCTTCTGTGTGTGGAAGACAACTTCTTGA
>VZTL01072696.1:66629-89875 GCA_013400535.1 Scopus umbretta | reverse complement strand
TAAACCATACCATAGCAACACAGAGAGAGCTGAAACGCAGCTCTCCAAGGAGAGAGTTTAGTATTTTGTCAGCTGCAGAATCCACGCATGCAGCCGGCTCCTCTATTGAAGTTTTCCCCAGCAGAGCCACTGCAGTCGACCGGAGGCAGGCTGGGTGGCGAAGCGCTGCGGACAGCGCCGCTCCCACCCTCTCCCTCCACCTGCGCCCAAGGCTGAGGCTCTCCCCAGCCCGCCGGTGAAACCCACGCTGCTCTTCAGTCCTACCTGGCGGCACGGCAGCCGAGCATCCCCCCGAGCATCCCCCCCGCTCCCAGACACGCTGCGCCCTACCCAGTCCCATTTAAAAACAGACCCATCTACCGCTTACCCTAAACAGCAAGGTTGCAACGATCCAGCTGCTGTTGAATACACCTAGTTTCTTTGAAATATAAATAAAAGCGCTCTTCCTCCTCCTCCGCTCGTGATCGTCGAGCGCAGCCGGAGCCCAGCCTGCCTTCTCCTTTCATTAGCTGGACATGTGTCAGGTCCCGCACATCTGCGATTTCTCACTGCCTGGAGCCGCCTGTCCGATTCCAGGGAAACACAGATGGATCCCAGATGGGAAGGTCCTGCCAAACAGACCAGCTCTCCACCTTGCCAGAATACCCAGCTTAGAGGCACACACCCTCGGCTCCCTGCCTGCTCCCTGCCTGCGCCGTGCTGCTGCCAGGCTGCTCGCCAGCTGATGTCACCAAGCACACACCTACCAGCGCCTCGCAGCCGGGCTGACATTAACTTGTTAAATACACCTAATTTGTTTATGGCCGGCAATAACAGCGAGACGGCGGCGGGGCGGCGAGGGGAAAGGAGGGCTCCGCCGGCACAGGCGCTGCGGGTCGATTCCAGCCCATCGACCCTCCCGAAATCGGCTCTGCCTCGCGCAGTGCCGGGTGTAAATCAGCCTTCGTCTTAGCCCTCAATTTTGAAATCTGGATAAGCTGTTGGGTAAACTAGCGAATTAATTTTCTGAAGGTTTCCCCACGCACATAAATCTTCCCTGTAAACTCCCCTCCAAGCCCCAGCGCCGGAGTTTGCGGCGCTGGAAAGCTGGCATGTGTTAGCAATTAGAAGCAACAACAAGATAACAAGATACTGATGTTGCAAGGGTACCAAAGGAGGACTGGAAAATTCAAAGGAAGAGCAATTAAATGTGTAACATATTACTCGGATCGAAGAGGAAGTGTTAAAGGAAAATGTAAATCCGAAATGTCTTAGACGGGGAGTAAGCTGCCCCAGGGATCTCACAGCAGCAAGGGAGGCTGGTAACAGAAACCCACCGGACACAACTACATCTGACCCTTCTTCCCCCCCTTAATACACAGACGCGGCCGCTTTGTGCCTACAAACCTCCTGGTAATTCTGAGTAGCCGCGACGCGCAGCACGAACAGCAGATATTAACTGGAGGCCCCTGACTAATCCCATCAGCCCAGCACCATTCACCGCAAGCCGGGCGCGGGGGAAACAGGGATTGAGACAACAGCATTCCTCGCCATACAGAGGGGCATCCCTGGCTGCCTGCGGTACTGCCCCGGAGAAGAGGCAACCACCCCTCCAGTTACCACCCAAAGCATCCTCCTCCATGCCATCCTCCTCCCAGCTCCCATAAAACCACCCGAGGAGGAGAAGGAACATTTCCATTTTGCTTGCAGACCTTGCACAGGCACATTTTAAAGATCTCGGGAGGGATTCACCACTCCAGTCCATATTCCTCCGAGCTGAGAGGCTTCAGGTCTCGATGTAATCCATTCCAAATCTTTGCAGGCAACACCCTCCAGCTACTTTTTTGAGAACCAGAGACCGACGTACCTTGCCAGGACAGCAAACTAAGTGTCTGCCATTGCCCAAGCTGAGGGATGCTGGTTTTTCAAAAGCCCAGAAATCACACGAGCTGAATTCTCCACAGTTGGTATAAGCATGGTGGGATATTTACTTGCTCACAGACAGCAAAATGCTTCTTTTTGTGAAATTTCCAACGCTTTGGTAGGCTGCCAAGCCATGTCCATACACCTTCTAGAAGTACTGCCCGCCGGCATCCCACCTAACCCTTCACTCCTGGCTTCTCTGCCTCTTACTCCTAATTCATATAAGGTACCTCTGCTTCCCTTTGGGAGGGGAAAAGGCTGTAACGGGAGGAATTAAAAAAAACATGCTTTAAAGGAAGTATTAAAAAGCACTCTGCGAGCAGGCACAATACATTCATGAAGACATGGGCCCTGTTTTCTTAGCGCAGAGGACGGACGCCCCAGCACAGGCAGGACGATGGACGATACCTGGGGGGAGGCGCTGGGGCAGGAGCCTTTCAGCTGTTGCAGGAGCACGTGAAGCTGTGCAGCCTTGGCTGGGCGAGCACATCGCTCCCAGAAGGGCAGCCCGGCCGCAGGCAGAAGGGGCACGGATTTACAGCTACCCTCCCACCTCCAAACCTCAACTAAGAGCAGGGATTTCACATGCTTCAGCTAAAAAACAAGTGAATCACGATCCAGCATCAGCGCACGGATACTCGGAGCACCCCGCAAAGAGATGCTCGGGCAGCAAAGCACGTTGGGAACAGGCAGACGCGGCAGATCCACCAGCACCTCCCGGCACCCACTTCTTCCTGCGCCCCAGTCCCTGCTGGTAGGGCTGCTGGCAAGGCATGTCAATAAAACATTTCATTTCAGAAAGTTTAGCTCGCTGGGGCTTCTGACACTTTTGATGGAGGTTGCGCAAAATACTGAAACTCTCAATATTTCATAAGCCGAGATGGAAAAATCATCTCTAAATTATACAGACAATGAAGGGAGACAGAAACCAAGCAGCTCCACGAGCACCAGAATTAATACAGTTATTTTCCTATGGACTTGCATCTCATGATTTGCTCCCTGGCGCCTCGTGCTGTGAGGTCCCCAACAGGAGCCCTCCCCGGCCGAGGTCGTCCCAACAACGGTGGCTCTCATGTGGATTCTCTGAAGTCTTACATGGAGCAAGCTCACGTTGCCCTTTTGCCCCCAGCGGAGACGGTACCAGGCAGATGGATGCAGCCCTGTGCTTAAGGCATTAAGCATTTAGCAGCAGATATTGCTATTCCCTGCCCAGCCCTGTCCCGACATCACCAAACCAGCCCGAAACCAGTCAGTGAATTCAAAAGCTGACCTCGGTCCAAGCACGAGAGAGGAGGGGGATGCTGGATGACAAATGAAAGATGCTCAAGAGATGCAGCCTGGGAGCTGCAAGGTCTCTGGGTCAAAGTCATCAGAGAAAGCCCTCTTAGAAGGTATATGGGATGACCTGAGGTTTGGAGGGTTTATTTGAAATAGGTAACTAGCGTTAGATGTTCCCCCACCTTTTTTAATTATGTTTTAAGTTAAGGACCTCAACAGCTTGTAAGCATTTCACTTTGCATGAACAAAACCTGCCTCCAACTATGACAACTGGGTTGTAACGACCATTTGTGACCCCATGGCCAAACAAGTCCTTTCTCTATTTTTACCACCTAAAGTAGTTGGAAAGGTCAAAAACTCAGGCCACTCCAAGTACTTTAAGTATAGTTACAGTGATCTGACTTTATAAACCTTTATGAAAAAAAATACACATCTTTGGTGTGCACAGGACAACTTCTGCAAAAACCCCAACATCCTCAGGATAGACATCCCCACTTCTGGCTGGGGTTGGAGCAGGAATATGCCAGACCTCATGTCTCGCCCTCGGAGTAAGGAAGATGCATGTGTGGTTTCGGGCTCTCAAGACATAAAAATAAAAGCAGGGACGCCTGGGCACCCCGAGTAGAAGCCATTGCAAAGCCTCCTTTGAACAGCTCATGGACTGTATCTTAAACATGACCCACGTGCCTGAGCTCACCCTAACTGCGACCCATCCCTGCGCTCACTGCCGGCAGAGGCGGCTTCGTGGAGCTGCAGGCAAGCGTGCCGCCGGCGGCCGGCCTCTCCAGCAGCATCGACGAGGCAGCTCCCGTTACTGCAAAGCATCCCGCACGGAGATGGAGAAGGCATCCCACACGCCATGCCCTGCTGAGCCACCGCCTTCGCTAACAGAGCAGGGGGAAGCAGAGGCAACGCGCTAATAGGAAACACCGAGACGTGTCGTCTACCAACCTCGAGCAGCACCTGTACCTAACGAAGAGGCTAGCCTGCTCCCCAAATATGCATTAAAATAGATTTTGTAACCCAGACGTCACCACTACAGTGGAAGGAAGGAGGACTGCGGGCAGCATGGGAGAAACTGCTTTCCCCAGCTTGCCACATTAATCTGCTTCTCTTTTCTTCTCACGGGAATGTTCCATGGAAAGAACGATGCAAACAAAGTTTGAACACTGGGAGCTATTGATACCTGCTGCTAAGTGTGGTTTCTGAGGAAAGCGAGGAAATCTGAAGAATTTTTCCAGTTTCCAGTGGAATTTTTATGCCTATCACAGCCCATTGCCACAGCAAGCACAAGAGACCTGAACTACTTCTGATTTCTATTCCACCCATATTTCATGACACGCCGTGGCTTTCTTTTTTTTGCCTGCTGTGTTCTTACCTCGGAAAGAAGTTTCACTCATATTCACGGCAACCCTGGAAAGCCTTTGCCTTTTTACGCTGACCACTTTCCATCGCACAGAAAAATAAGTCAAAATGCACGAAGGCAGCCAAAGCCATTTATCAGGCTAAGTGGAAACCGTAAATTCATGCTAACTGGAATCTGATGGAAACCAATTGGGATCCTCCTCCTCCTCCAGGCTCAGGTCTGGCAGGAAAGTCAAACGTTTTATTGCTTTCTTTATGCCTTACTTACAAGTCAGCAGACCCATGAAGGGACTGCTCCCTTTGAACCCCTTGCATGGGGTTGCATGGGAGGCTCGCTGACTTGAGTTCAAGCTCAGCAGACAGAGGCATGCGCTCCCCAAATGGAGATTAGACCTCTCCATTCCTAGCAAATTTATCACATTTAACAAACATCCTCTTTTCAATACATCCATTATTTAAATTAGCACATGGCAGATTATGTTAACAAGCTTAATTTGTCAAGGAAATCTAATCATATTGCCTCCTTCAGGAGCGAACGCGAGTAGTGTTTGGCTTTTGTGCCTTTTCAATACTGCCCAGAGAGAGGAAAAAACATATTAAAAGTCTGCCTTAACTGAGCTGGCAGAACTTACACTCAGGAACAACTATGATCAGACACAAAGAAACAGCGGGAGCAAAGGTGCAACGAGGAATTAAGTGCAACTTAAAGAAGTTACCAAAACTTTACTTCTGGCCACTGACTTAGGGCTGGGGGGCAGGACGACCTAAAGCAAAAGCTACCTTGTTCCTTCTATATGACCACACGTGCAAAGAAAAAACACCCAGGAACTGATGTCCTATCCAAAAAATCCCACCCAAAACAACACACCAAGTCCTAAATCTAACACCCTTGCTCTGATTAGAAATCCAAGCCTCTGTAGCTGTCACGGGTATTTAAACCAAACACAGAAACAGGGAAAATATGAGTAATCCTATTTGGAGAGAGTAAAACCCAGCCTGCAGAGGATTAAGTCTAGTCCAGCAGCCCTGCAGCTCGACAATATTTTCCAGATCAATAGCAGCTCCCTTCGATTACAGAGATTTGTTAAACTACATACGTCCACTCCCCTCCAATTGTAATTTTGGTGACCCTCAGCAGCAGCAGCACTCCAGATGGGGATCAGGAGCATTTCTGGCTTTGGAAGCTGTGCTGATGGAGCGCTCCGCTGCAGCTGAGCAGGGGGCACCACCCTGCTACTCCAGAAAACCCAGTTACCTGCCTAGATCTGACATTTTCACTGGAGTCCTTAGAGGGCTGGCCCCTTTCGCATGTGCTTACAGTGCAGACAAGCTCTGGAAGCAGAAATCCTCCCTTTTGCAGGTGAGATGATGTGCTTTGAGCGCTGTGTCCCGGATCAGACACCCCACTCTTGAAGTCTGGGCTCCTGGTGCTCCCCACCACCTCCCTTGTGGAAGATCTTTAAGAATTAAGAAAGCACATGATAAAGCTTGTCAAAGCAGGACTTGTTAGCAGAACTGGTGGTTTTGGTCTCGACCCAGAAAGGGCAGCATTTACAATCAAAAATATGAGCAATCAAACGCACGTGATGGATCCCGAGCCCCTTCCCTACAGCAGGTCATCACGCCCAGCTCCCTTCCTGCGCCTCCCTCCACCGGTGACTTCCCTCCCGCAGGCTGTGGCTTTTCCCCTGGTAACAGCTTTTCTTTCTTTATCCTGGGCTCCTTTGACAGAATCCCCTTCATCCTGAGCTTCCCTCCCCTCCAGTCCCCGGAACGGTGCTGTTGGGGCTCTGGTCCTTGCCTGGCCCTCCAGAGGAGGTGCTAACTCCCCATCTCATGGCCTAGCCACATCCCGGCATCAGACAGGCACCAAAGAACCTCCATTTTCCCAGTAATTAGTTGTCACTAACCTGGTAACCTTGATTTAATTAAAAAAAAAAATAAAAAAATCTGAATTTCTCACCCAAACCACAGCCTGCCTTTAAGACGCTTAAAAAAAATAATCCTCTGTTGTTTTGTTCATTTTATCAAGTAAAACCACCAGTGCAGGATTTTAAGCAGGGCTTTCTAGTAGCATCCCAGTTTGCTGGTTTTGCAGGCTTGAATGGGTCTCCCTCTCTTTTCACCTTGCCAAACAACAACAAAACCCATTATGGTTTAAATAGGGGGGGTTATTTTTATTTGGGTGGTGGGGGGGGGGGGGTTCTTTTTTAACATATTTTGGTTGTGTGNCTATTTTGTGTGTGTGTGTGTCTGCAAAGTCCATCCTTGCCAGCTCCCTCTCCTGCTGTCAGTTGGCCCTTTGGACCTAACAAATGGTGGATTTGGGGGGGAAAAAAGAAAAAAAAAAAAGAAAAAGAAAAAAACAACCCAGCACAGCCCTTTGTGCCTGGCCCGGCATTCCAACTCTCCGCTCCCGGCTCCACCAAGTCTGATTTAGTAGCACTGCTGGGAGCTATTAGTTTACGAAAGAACCAGCACGCCCACCCAAGCGCAGACGACTGCGAGAGGCTCCTCTTACACCGCTGCCATGTGCCTTCCATTCTGCCCGGAGAAGTCGGAAAGGTTGCGGTTTCGCTTAGGGCCGAAAGCCAAGGAGAAACCAGCGCGGTGGCGAGCGAGGAGAGCGCGGAGGTCAGGCTGAGAAGGGCTGGATTTCATCCACACCCCAGTGCTGCCGCACGAGAAAGTATTAATTAATGGGATGCTTATTAAGAGCGTTCAGCCTCCGTCCAGATCTTCCTTCTCTGCTTTTACCCCATTCGTTTCCGTTCTTTCTGTCCTGCGCTTCGGTGTCCTGTAACCACTCCTCCTTCCTTTCTATATCCTTGTTCCCTGTCCACTACAATGCTTCTAATCTTTTTCACCTTACTTCTGCTCCCCTTCTCCGCTCTCCGCTTCCACCATCTCCCAGCCCTTTGCTTGCCTCCATCCCTTCCCTGGTAACACGGAGAAGCCCCAGCATCCCCAGCAGTTGATCCTGAAGATCAGCATGGTCATGCCCAACCATTAGAAGCCCGCGGTACCTGCCAAGCTCAGCCAGGTGTCCGTTATCTGCCCAGAAATAAAGCATACAACAGTCTCTAAAAAACCACCCAGCACGGGCAATCAGGCAGCTATTCTCCAAGCGCCGCTGCCTCTTCTCCCGGCGAGCTGTAGGCACGCTTGTCTTGGTGCCGGGAGAAGGAAGGTGAAGCATACGGCTCGCTGGCTACAGCTTCACGTTGCTTCGGCGTTACACAGCAGAGAGAGCAGCCGGCTGCTGCCCCCAGCCCCCAGCCCCGGGGTCAGGGCCCCAGCCCCAGGCGGACGAGGCGCGCGAGCTGCCGCGGCGTGAAACGCAGAAGAGCGAAGCGTTGAGCGTAGAAGGGGAAAACCAACAACTCGTCTGGGTTGTGTGTCCCACCAGGTCTCCTCTTGGAGGTAGAAATAACAGTGGGATGAAGTGACGTGGGTGGTAACGTGCAATGTCTTCTAACAGCTGCCAGAATTTGGCCAGCTCGTGATCCAAAAAGGCCTGTTTTGGATGTTGGGTAGAGTTAACTCCCCAAAACTGAAGATCAGTTCTCTGGTGGGAGAGGCAGGGAGAACTGATGAAGCATCATTTCAGCATCATTAGGGTTTTGAGATTCTCCAACTGGCTTCTATTAGGATTGAATCTGTATTTGCGTGCCTAAAGAAAAGGGGGGGCTGGGGGGAAATAAAGGGAAAGACTCATTTCCAGAGGTGCAGAGCAATCAGCAGGTTCCCTCCTGTGCCTCTGCACTGCCTCTGGGGTGTTTGGACGCAGCTGAAGGAGGAGGACCAGGCGCAGTGAATGAGGACCTGAAATTTTATTACCTTCATCCCCTGTCGGAAGCAGAGCCTGTTTGCAGATTTACAGCTCGTGTCAACAGGAAGTTCATGTTTACAAGTTTCCAGGAAAAAAAGCCAGCATTCCTGTCCTGTGCAATAGTTCGGTGGGGACGCTGTCTCACGTGGGAGTTCTCAGATTGGTATGCTAGACAGGAACAAGTTTTAGCCATGTAAAACATCCAGACAAAGAGATAAAGCTATGAAAAAAATTGAAGGCCAGAAGGAAAACAATAATTCAGCAATTTGGTGGAAAATACACAGCAAGACAGCATAGCCATGTCTGGAAAAATACTTTTTTAGCATCTGGGATTCACACTTCAAAGAAACAGAAGAATGTTAAGAGGATGAAAAACTATATTCAGGCACTAACACGAATTGTTCTCCTCTGGTCCAAATCCCTTGTCATTCCCATTACTGTTCCTCCAAGGGTGGGCAGCCAAGCTCGGCCCACAGTCACACCGGGGTGGCCCCTTCCCTCCCAACAACCGCACACATGGGACCGCAGCGGTGTCTGGTGGTGCTGCTGGATCCACAGGATCCGCCAGGATCCATCCTCCCCCCGCAAGCTCAACCCCAGATCAAGCCCCCTCCTCCCCACAGCCACCAGCAACTGGAGAGGTCCGAGGGACGGGGAAGCCACAGCCCCTCACCAGAAGGCGCAGGTAGCGGCAGTTTGCTTGAACCCCGACGCAGGGCCGTGCCAGCTGCGGAGCAGATCTCTGGCCACCTCGAAGCCTTCCTGAAAGGAAGCTGGTTCGCACAAAGGCGCTCCCGCACCGCTGCGGACGGCGTGAGCGCAGCAGCTGGTACGCTGCAAGTTCATACTCAAATTTTGCAGCAGCTTCCCCTTGCGGAAAGGCCACATGGCCAGAGTAAAACTTTGAAGGCTAAGCTGAGGACGCCCTTCGTTGCCTTCAGCGAGCAGGAAGCCTGGGCAGAAACAGCCCCATCCTGTGAAACCTGGACTTAAAGTCTTCCCCTTCTGTACGGCTATTAAAAAAATCCTAAACCAAACAAAAAACCCAACCTTCTTTCAAAAATTACACAAAATAAGGAGACATCAGGACAGCCAAAGGTTAAGCAGGCAGCACTCTACCAGGATGCCAAAGAATCATACTCAAAACAGTAAATATTTATTTAGGCCATGTTGCACAGTTTAGTAAATACAATTACAGAGCACCTAGGGTGCTTTCTGACCTCCTGAGCACGTACTGGTCCCAGGGAAAGTTTTTGTCTTGACAAATGGACATTTTCCAACAGAAGAATGATTCCAGCAAAAGATTCTTCTGAAACAAACTCAGGCAACAAAGCACAACAGGTACAGAAAATCACGTCTCCAAAAAATACAGCTAGCTTCTCCCAAGAGAAACATCCAAAGAAAACGAGGCTGACAAAACACACAACCCACCCACCCTTAAAAACTTTCAGGATTTCACATGCAGGATTTAACAAGCTCGAGACCAACACAGCTAAAGAGGAGGCCCATAACAGCTGGGGGCATCAGCTCCCTCCAACACCACCACGTCTGTACCCGACACTTTTGACTGTAGCTGCCCCCAGCACAGATTTAGGGCGACCCACCTCAGCCAGAGGTGCACATCTCCACTCACTCATGGGCATTCGAGCCCTTTCTGCGTCAACCCAACAGCACTGACAAAATTCCCAACAGAGTGAGAGATACAGGGAGGAGAGAATCATGCAGAGTTGCCAAAACTTCTTTTTCCATCCTCAGTGCTTAAAAGGAAACACGTTACTGAGGAGCTGCCATCCAGGTGACACCATCCCTACGCAACGGGACAGGAACCACCAGATCCCTTATCATGTCTACATAGGAGAAAGGGGGACCGGCTCGCGCTTTGTGCTCCTCCTGGCAAGCTCCCTGCGGCCGCGGAGCGAGCAGAGCAAGCGCCCAGCTTCCCCCTGCCTCTGTCTGCTCCCACACACCTGGTAGGTAACACGCTGAAAAACCCTTGAGATGGTACAAAGAGAAGATTTTTCAATAGACTGAAAGGAGCATTTGGCGAGAGCATCACAACAAGGAAGTCGGAGGTCTCCCACCCCGCACACCAGACACACGTGTTCAGACGACTGTCAAGAGCTACAAGTCAAATGTCTGTATCTTGAAGTTAATTAACGCCCACGTAGAGGAAAGAGGAAGAGGCCAAAAATTACCTTCAATCCAAAATGCAGATTTACTGCACTTGAAACTTCAACAGCTGTCAAAATCTTGACTTTCTACACCGTGAGTTATTTAAAAGAAAAAAAAAAAATAGATCTCAGGGGAAGGAATAAGAATGAAACATCTTAATTTAAAAAACAATAATAAAAACCTGGAGTAAGAGATGAAAGACATTCATCAGCAATGTTCCTCCGAAGTGGGGTTGGACTTGATGGCACAGGCAGTTAAAAGGCAGCGTTCTGGAAATAGCTGATTTGATTTGACTGTGTTGCTACTGAGGAAAAAAAAAAATGAACCAGCTCAAGCATACATTTACTTCCTCTTCATTTCATTAATCCAACCCAGAGCCGTCGCTGAAGTGAAGCCGTGTTTATTGCCGGCGACTCTGCTTCGGGGTGCGCTCTGCCCAGGTGAACTAGCACGTTGTGGGGCTGCTCTTAACTTCTCCCAGCTGTGTTTTGCTGAGGGTCCTGAACGTCTCCACCTGCCCCTGCAGATGGAGCAGCTGCAGTTAAAGGCAAACACCTGGCCTGCCGCAGCCCTGCCCCGCGTTGCAGCGGCTCCTGCCCTCCTTAAGGCCCTGTCGGTAGCTGGATTACTGCGTTCAGGGTTAATAACCTGGCTGCTTGGAGCCCAAGTAACCTGAAATGCTGCACGTTGAGTTTTGGGTTCAGCGTGACTTGTTTATGTACAATTAATGACCATGGTCAGCTTTCCACTGACTGGCCACCAAAAAAAAAAACAAACCCTGAAGGTGTGGAAGAGATGAGTGCCAGATACACCACCGGTTCTACTCAGGGCTGTAGACCACCGTCGAACGCCCCAGCGATCGTACACTTACAACCCAACCAGTTGCACACCTCGCACAACAGCTTCGGGTTGCACCAACCCAACCAGGGCTGCTGGTCGGACTCAGCCCAGCCCCGGGCGGGCGCAAGCACGGCACGCTGCAGCTTCTCCAGCATCACTGCAGGTGAGCCCAGCCACCGCGACGTGTTCCTGGCAGCAAGGCTCACGGGATGCTCCGCTCGGTGCAGGGGGAGGAAGACCACCCGCGCTGTTAGCTGCTCACGTTTGACCTGATGCTCCAAGCTAGAGCATGAGTACTTTGAATTCTATTTCTCTGCAGGTCTGGAAAAACAGATGACAAATGCATATCCTCTAGGGAATGTCATTATAAGCGGAGCAAGAGAGGTACTACAACCATTTTCTGAGGGATTTTTACAGCAGCCATTTCAAATCACACCTCTCTTCAAGTTAATACTGCGGTCTGAGCAGGCTTCTAGTCCAAGAGTTCATTCTTCTTCTTGGAGACTTCTCACAACTGAAGAGCAGTGTAAATACATTTACCTGATTAGCAGTGCTGCTTCAGCGTTTCTTTTCACCATTTTCCTGCGAGTCCTGGCTCAGTGATGACAGTATTTATATGAGGAACACAAGAATACGCAACTCCGTGACTACAAACTAGAGACAGACAGCGCACTTAAAAAACCCCAAACAAAATCACTTCCCAATAGGCTCCAAAGGTCTGGACACTACAGCATCAGTAAAAGAAGTTACCTGTTACTTAGCAATGATTTTAGGTGACTTGAACCTAATTCAGAATTGTAGTCATACGGGGGGTGTGGGGGGGGAAATCCATGAGATGTAATAAACTTTTGGAAGAAAGGAGATAATTTGAGGGCAAAAATCAGATCTTGCAAAGACAAACTGACAGGAATTAGTTCAAGAAAGCCTGCAGGGTCAACTTGTATTGACTACAGAAGATCCTTCTGCAAATTAAAATGTTTTCCTGCCTCCTTGCTTTGGCATATGGGAAAGTTCCAAATTCCCCTCCCTAAGGTTTGCACCAACAACGAAGGAATCTCAGAGATGGGACGTTCAAATGGTAAGATGCAGTCTTGGAGGTGCAGCCCACTAAAATTCTTCCATGTGTTCAAGAATTGAGTCCGATCAAACCAACATTTGTAAAGGCTCCTCTTGGGTCCCGTTTCCAAACACCTGCATCCCTGTGTCTCCTGGGTACTCAGCCTCCCACTTGCCTTGGCCGTTTCCCAGTACACCTCTGCAGGCAGGAGAAGTTTACTATGAGAATGGAGTGTGGTTGTCTTCTTGACCCATGCAGAACAGCTAATCCCAGACGGATAATCCTGCTTTAACTAGGAAACAATAGGACCTTTGATAAAGCATATACATTTTATAAAAGCCCTACTAAAACATTCCTTAGTCTCAGGGACTGGACGACGGACCTCTAAAATTAATTTTTTATGCGCCTGTCTCAAGCCATGTAATGTAACACGAGGCAGGGAGAGCAGACTGGCTCTTTCTTGTTTGCAAGACACCGTAAAATCTGTAACAGGGCTAGAGGCAAATTTCCCATGCCAATTGACATCTGCATGCTACCCCTTCAACAAAATGCCTCATCCTCTGCCTGCCGGAGGAGCCAGAGGCCGCCAGCTCATCGAACTCCATCCCTCCAACTCACGGCACACCTCCTGCGTGCCGAAAACGGGACGAACCGTGGTATAGCCGAACCGTCCCCAGGAGAGTGGATCAAAACCACCAGCTGATTTCATGCAGACTGACAAACAGCTGTGAGATGGCAGGAACTTTGGCAAAGCCAGCCTGGGCTGCAGTTTTGTTGGTTGCCTCCAAGCTGAACCCTCAAGCCTCTGCAAAACTGAGAATCAGTGCCAGGTTTTGCATTAAAAAAACGTTAGATTCCTCAATACAACTTAGAGGTAATGATCCTATTTGTGCTCATTGTACAGAAATCCTCAGATACTTGTTTTCTGACCTCGTGAGACCTTGCTCCGGCACCAGAGCAGAACCCAATGCATTGACATTTCAATGTTTTCTTTCACCCTCAAGTATAAACACGCAACCGCTGAGAAAAAACAGTGATGCTCTGACCTGACACAACCAGTCGTGTCGAGGGATAATTCCTGCACTGTATCAGTGACTGGAATTACCAGAGCTTTGCCAACAGCTTAATGAGATGGAAACTCATGCTCCCACTGCCAGAATTTGTTTGTCAGGGTATAAACTATTTGGATGCCCCAAATATTTTGCTTCTGTGTTATAAAACAGGTGTGAAGAGGTGCAACTCTCTTCACAGAGCTGCGGCTCAGAGAATCACAGCCATTTGGACAGTACCATTGGTGGCGGATTTAAATTCCTGGCGTGCTGCGTGGACCCAGGCAGATCTGTCCATTGGCTCATCCTCACCCTGGTTGCTCCTGCTGATCTACAGACTCACCCCACGTTGGAGAAGGAGAGTCAGCAGAGGAAAGGCTACTGCATGTGGTCACCTGAACAGGCCCACGCATGCCACCGCTCCTTGTCCCACCTGGATTTTTTTGCTTTTCTTTGGGGCTGTCTGAAGAACCAGCATCGCCCTGGCCTTCAGACCTGGAGGACCAGCAACGGCCGTAGAAATCCTACACAAAGGAGCGCAGAAAGCAACTTGCTGCAAAATTCTGCCGAGGGAGGCTTCGTGCAGAGCAAAGTGGGGCGGCTGGTGTGGTTGGGGAGGCACTGAGGTACCGCTGCAGCCCAGCGGCACAGCATGGGGAGGTGCACCTTCAGCGTCTGTTCCTGACAGGATCTGCTCACAGGCCACTGAGCGTAGGAAGTATTCCTGAAATAACAATGAGCTTTCACCAAATGGGGCTTGCAGAGCCTGGATGATGGTTGGGTCACATCTGCCCAGAGTCCACCTGAAGCAGAACCAGCTCCATGCGGTGCTGCCAGGTTCTCCAAGGCTTCCTGGGCCACCTTACACCACCAAGAGCACTGGCAGGACAGTAGAAGCGCAGCGCTGGTGGGAACTGAGGCCATCCTTATTGACATGTGCAGAAGGGGAAGCAGAGATCCTATGCCAACCAAACTATCTTGCGTGGTATCTGTGAGACCAAAGGCAAGAATTTCTGCATGGAACAAGATCCTGGTCTCTGATGGTTTGCTCAACTGTCCATACACCAGCAGAAAAGTCATCAGCACTGATGACAGAGCAAGGAGACGTGGTAAACAACGTTCAGGAGTAGTGACTGAGGCTACAAATGTTATTTTTGTGAGCGTATTTTACCATAACAATATAACAAATTTCATTCCATTAACTTTATATCAAACTTAGCTTTCTTAATTAGAGGTACAGGGCTCAAGGGAAACTGCTGTAATTATTAAATGGGACGTAAAACCTGATGAACACAATAGCTGCAGTGAGTGAAGACTTAACATTTAAATAAAACTGGTAGCAGGCAGATCAAGAAACATCTAAAAATTACCTCCCCAACAGTTTGTGTGCTCTGACAGTTGTTTATCCATTCACATGCACAAAGAGGTTTTATTTTTCCTCTTGCTAAAGTCAATACTACACAGGGGCGGCGGGAAAAAAGGTTTGTTCAATGACAAGTACATTCAAGCAGAAAAAGGATGGACAAGTGCCTGTGAACGCTTTAGGAGTACGGCAGTGCAAAACCAGTGCCAGGCCAAGCGGGTGCTGTTAGATGTGGGCCGCAGGGATGGCAATGCTAAAATCAAAGTGGGCGCAGGTTGCCTCCGCTGCTCCCTTTGCAAGGGCCTCGTCCTTGGGCTTTCCAAAATATGGGTATCTGCTGCTGTCCAAGGTTATCCCTAAGAAGATTCAGTCAAATTAACTTCTAGGTGCTCGGCATACCTAGATACAGGAGGCAGACCACACTTTCACAGAAAAAAACCCCATCCCCTGGGGGAAAAAAAGGCACAGACCAGTGTATTCTGAAATGTGGAGACTCAGGTGGACTAAGGGCAGTAATCTGGAGTCAGATATTCTGCAGCAGTAACAGTAGTAAATGGATGCAGACAATCCACCAAAAATTCAATTTTGTGCGATGCTGATTTGCAGTCCCTGATACCCCACAGTCAGATTTACAAGCTCTACCAACAAGCCGCTGCCCGCGTCTCTAAATTCTCACCCCTCCTTTCTGTGTACACCTTTACAGGTGAGGGGTGGCTTGGCCAGAGAAAAGGATGCACGGATGACAGCAGAGACCAGGTACAGGACCTGTTCCTGCCTCTGTGCTTCTCCGTCCCACAGCCCTGGATGGTTTCATCTCCACAAAGGTCCCGGGGATGTTCTTGCAGACCTGCTAAACTAGTTTGCTTCGTGGTTGTGACAAATCTGCTGTATTTTTTTTTCTTTTTCTGGAAACCGTCCTCCAGATGGCTGCCTTTTCTCTCCACCTCTAAGCAGGTCTCCTGGCAAAAAAATTTGGTCCTGGGAAGTGGTTGGCTCTGCAATGAGGACAGCAAGTCTAATCCAATTTCCATCTATGAAAGGGGAGGAAGAAGAGAGTAGAGAATGCACAGAAAGCTAGAAACCTGGATGCATGAGCTTGTACGTGCACCCAACCGTGGCACAAGCACTGAGATAATCCTCAAGGACGTGCCCAGGCTCAAACAGGAGGTAGGTGTACAGGCTGACACAAGTGATCTCAAGCTAGGCTTGAAGGTTTTTCAGTGCTGCCTGATCTACGATGGTTTAGGAGTGGGAATGCATCTCTGAAAGAACGTTCCTGAAGACGGAGTTTCTCAGCACAACGTGAAGTACAGCGTGTATCGTTACTCACCACGGGAAGGTGATCCATTAGCATCTGTAGTGCAAAGAGGGAAGCAAACAGCAGAAGGAAAGCAAAGCGCTAGAAAGAATTTCTGGCTAGAATTTGCTGCTTTAAATCTTCGCGTGAACACAGGCTGCATGCTGCAGAACGCCACGCTCGCATCGCGAAAGCAAAATGGGCACAAGGCTTCCATCCAACTCAGATTTAATGGCAGAGAAGATAGATCCGCTCGTTGAGAAAAATCCCAATTGTTGATTTCTATTTTGTCTGGCAATGGAGCAGAGTATTCCTCCTTCCTTCCTGCCAAAAGTGGTGGAAGTACGATGTACTTTAAAGTAATTACAGGAGCTTATCCCAGAAATGGCTGCATTTCAAACTAAGCAGGAGATGCGCACAAGTGGGGAGTGGCTCCCTGATGAATGTTTAACCTGCCTTCAGACCTCGGGATGCAAAGATGCTCTCCAAAACAAACCCTTGCTGTTTGCTTCCGATACCTGTCCAGTTTGTCTGCCTTTTGCCTGCCTAGCCCTGCGAGCACCCCCGTGCTATGGCTGGCAAATCCAGGGCAGCACGGCCCCAGCGTGGCAGCCGGGGGCAGGAGCTGCCTTCCTCCAGAGATGCTCGGCTTGATCCAGGCTTTTTTTTGTTGAACTGATGTTTCTCTGACTCCTCAGAAAAACTGGCTAACATTTGGCCGTGCCAACGCTGCACTCCCCTAAATACACAGCCTGGGTTTTGCAGTACGCCTGGAAGCGTTCGGTATTCTGATTATTGGTAGAACAGCCACAATTATCCAAATAAAACTATTACTATATTGGGCCTTAGATCATACATAGACCTTAATGGATTTTATTACATCCCAGGAAGCAAGAGCTACAGAAGGAAAAGTATTGCTAAGAGTGCACTGCTCCTACCTATCAATTTCTCCTAAACACTCAGCACTTAAGAAATACCCAAAGAAACACACTGCTCCCACAGCATAACTATTTCAAATCCCCCTCTGAGCTCTTCCCTTTTAGCCAACTCGCATGGTACGTTTTAGCAGCTGAAAATTAAAGGATCACAATATTGAGCCTTCAGGTATCAAGTTCACAATGGAAATAGCAGCTGACACAGAAAGGGCGCCGCTGAGCACGGCGGTAATAATTCTGTTGCCTCGGAGCTGGAAGCGACTCCCTTAGCAAAGTTTGTTATTTAACTCAGTGAGAAATGAAAGAAAATGCCACAGCCATGGATTTATTCCTTACACAGACTCTTTCAAATCATACTCCAAAACCGGAGCCACGCTAGCAGTGAGAGCCTTTAACTCGGGCTGCAGCATCCTCTCAACATCCAAGTAACTCCCTTCCAAGTGCCAGTGAACGCAGTGTTGGCGATAGCCTAAATAAGGGCTGCTTGTCCTTCAAGCCCATGCAAGCTCTTCCAATGGAGCTCAACCTCCAGAAACCTTCACAGGAGCCAAATGCAACTAGATGCCTGGGACCCAACAACAAGCAAGGACAAATGTGGGACGTCCTGACAGCCACCGACCTCACGGAGAAGGGCAGGAATGAGGAGGGCTTCTGGGAGCCAGCCAGATACGCCTGCTTCCCATTTTCCCCTCCTCACATCATCCAGGAAAAGCCATCTTGCCACCCCCGGGGACTCCCCACCTGGCCCCACGCTGCGGTGACAGCCCAGGCCTGCTGTTATCTCCCAAACAGATGCATTTATTCTCTTGGGAGCCTCCCACGTCTTATCTAGCTGGCAGTTTCCAAACATCGATCGCCAAGTCCAGCTAAAACCACTTTAAGCTCTTTTAGGCAACTATTCCCGAAAGTGTTGCGGCTGGGGAGCGAGGAAGGCAGAACAGCAGCCCCGCGGCCGGGTCTCCCCACTCACCGTCCTGCCGGGATGGGTACGGAAAGCACCTCCCGCACCCTGCTCCGGTGCCGCTGTAAACAGGACCTGGCACGGGAATGGATGTACAGTTTACAAAGATCCCTTGCTTCAAGCAAATTTGCCTCTCAACACATGGCCAAACTCTCACGCAATAAATTAACTATTTGGCAGCCACCGAAGTAGCGCTGGAGCCAAACCAATTAGGGTTTAATGTGATCCCAATTTCCTATTTCTGAGACGGGGCTTGGGGAGGGGGGAAGAGAAGGGGAAAGAGGAGGGAGGGAGAGCGAAGTAAATCCCCTCCTGGTTTATAAATCCTTGCCAATCATCCCAGATAAACCTGTCACACGCAGCTCTAAATCTGTATTTGCACTCGCGTGCTCCAAGGGACGCTATGGGAAAAGGCACATTGGACGCAGCCAGCCTGACTCCCAACATGTGTTTTCCATACTTGGGAAATTCAATCATTTAAAAAATATTTACCAAGCTTTGTCTTTAATTAGAAAAACATGACGACGGATAAGGCGAGTTATTGTTTCTAAGCTAGAAATGTCAGAGATCCTAATGATGTCAGAAGATAAACCTCATTACCAACTCACGTACGCGCTGCCAGGACAGCAAATGTTTCGAAGGTTTTTTTCATCTCCCCTCAAAGTTCAGTGCTTTACACTCACAATTCATCAGGGGCTTCTTGGCCCCCACCAAGCCTAATCAGGGAGGAGGAGGAGGGAAGGCTCCTGCCTGCAGATCTGCTAAGAACCGTGTGTTTTAATGCAAAAGAGCTTGCACAGCGGGGGAGGAACCTGGGAGCCATTTGACTTCTTTGTGTTTTAACATCTTGACTACAGTACCTCCCCAGCACATGCAATTACCTGCCATCACCTAAGATAAGCAAATTAATCTCATCCCCACCTGGAAATGCTCCTGGCTGAGATATCCCCATCCTTTAAAAATGTGTTAAAAATTACATTTCTGCTTAACCAAGACCCACCAAAATGTTTACTCCCAAGAATATAGCCACAAAATATTGTTTCCCACAACACTCACATAAGAAAGCTGACCGTGCTCCAGGCTGACAACTGCGAGCGCCCTGGAGCTCTGCCCGCCCAGGACAACGTGTGACCGTACAGATGCACCCCACACTACAGCCCCTCTTCCATCTCCGTCTGCTCAAGCACCTCCAGCCAGATGCAAAGAGACTCTGCAGGCAGGATGCACAACAACTTGGAAGTATAAAGCAAATATCTGTTGGCTAAGGGACACAAAAGAGAGCCGGGATGTAACGAGTGGTTCGGCTAGGCGTTTGGGTGCTCACCACTCCTGACCAGGCGTCTGCAGAGTCTTCGTCAGCCAGGCAGGCGGCAGGGAGGGTCCCTGGACCTGCTCCCCAGCGCTGCCAAGCTGCTCTCTGCCACCAGCCCCGTCCCACGTCCCACCAGCGCTGGCCGCTGCTCGACCCAACCGTCCCTCGCCTCCGGCCACAGCAGCCTACTCCCACGTACACCAACCACGTACAGCCTCCCTGCTTCCTTCCCTTTAGGATTTTATACCTCCTTCTCCTCCCCCTGTTGCCTCCTGTCAGAAACGGCGCGATAAAACGCATACAAAAGGCAGGCAGAAGTGTCCCAGGTGATACATCTGGAGGAACTTGCTGCTACAGCGACGAGGTGCGCTATTAGGAAGTGACAGACCAGCTCCCAAGAGATCACAAGGATTAAAAAATGCAGATGTGTTTAGTTCAGGGAGAAGCTGGTATCGAAGCAAACAGACTGGTGTGTCTATAGGGTCCACGCGGAGAAAAGCAGCAGTATTTCTGCAAACATTCACTAAGTATTTGTCCGATTATTTTATGACATCTGCAGAAAAAAAAAAGGCTAATGCTACACTTTCCACTCAAAACCGTACCTGTAATGAGAGAATTCTGTAGTATTTCAAAAAGCTTCCAAGTGTCACCTATGGACCCAAAGTCAAGATAAGAGCATGCCATTTATCTTCAGAAAATACCCTTGTAACCCAAGGTTGGGGGCTATTATCAACTACTATCTTAAATACCAACACAAATCCACACTAGAGAAAATCCGTGCCTGAATAGTCTGATCCTTTAAATTATACCAAGACTGCAAAGCACGTCTTTGAGGCAAACGTGCAGATTTTGACCTCTACTACCTGTAGAAGTTAGTGCTTCTCTCTCTAGAAGACCATGAAATGGAGTAAAGAACGTTTTAGCTGAGCCCTAAGGTCAGGGTTGATTAACCTGGAGTGCATAAGATACAGCCGAAACAAACGTCCAGCGACACCTTCGTAGCTGACCCAAACAGGGGTGTGCACATGCGTGGGGTGCGGCAGGGAGCGATGGGAAGGTGAAAGGGACCCAGGAGAAGTTTTCTGCCCCAGACACCAGCTGGACAAGTGCCTTCAGGAAGGTGGTTTTCAGTCTGGAAGAGTTCCAGGTCAATCACCCATCCGGGTGGAAGCACTGTCTCCGGGACTTTCTGCATCAGAGGAAGAGAGAGAGATTCACTCTCACTTGCGTGAGTTTTACAGCCACCTCCTTCTGCTGAAGTCAATACCTCTGGTCCTTGACAGCAAAAGGGACACCCGAGCAGTCCTCCTCCCCTCTCCCGCTCCAGTGGTTTATGGCAACATCTCCAGGCAGCTGCAAAGCCTTGGCACCGATGGAAACCGTACTCAGCTCATTATTCCACTCCAGTCCTGCTTTTAAGAGAGTCAACTACATGAGTTCTACCTGAAGTATACGCTCTTTTCTATCCTCAGAGAAGCTGCAAATCAAAAAAACCCAAAACCTACTTCTCTTTTCTGGCTGCTTTAAAAAGTCAGTATATTCCACTCTCCCGAACACTGGTGCAAGGGAAGAGCTACACCTTCAGCCTTTTATTTCACAGCATATGGACATCAAGACTAGGTCCCCGAGAGATCCATTTTAATTTTTGCCCATTTGAAATGCCCATGTAAGAAAGGCATGTTCACGAGAGTCAGTTATGTGCCTTAAACTAATATGGCACATCCCAAAGTTTCCAAGCAGTCCTACGTTTCTCCTTTCTTTCCGGATCATTAGTTTCACACTGCGCACTGAACCGCTTCTCTGTAATATGTACCCAAAGAAATCAAGCAACCTCCTGACACTGCCAGTGACTGTATTTATAACACAGCAGAAATCACCGGGCTGATAACCAAGGCAATGCGTATAATTTGGGCTTATAAAAATTATGAGTCTACGGGTGATTATTCACTTTCTCGAGCCTAAAGATAAAATCCAACAGTCTTCGTGGGCAGACGCTAGGCCCAAGAACTGATACCTTGTGCCAGCGTTCAGCCTGTTCAACAGCTGGCGCTAACAGGACATCGTTACCTGCTCTATTTATAAAGCTGCCGAAGGCTGTAACGCGCACCTATGCGCTTACCCTTCTAAAACAGCTGTATGGCTCACCGGGGTTAACGCTAGCACTTCACCAACGGGTGCTGAGCCACAGGCGCATTAAGGCTGCTGTAAGAAATGATGCTTTAGCTGCTGCTGAGCCATCCGAAGCATCCCAGGTGCTTGTCACCCTCTCTGGCCAGGGGCTGCGGCCCTGCTCCCCGACCCGGTTCTGTCAAGGGGACCCAGATGGAAAGCCCTACTCTCAGACACCGTTTAATATTGCAGAACTGAGCAGCTACATATACATTTATACATTCCTGCCACCGTCAAGAAAAACATCCAGACAACTGGCCCAAGGTTGCAGAAAATGCCATGGCTGAGAGAAGAATGGGTTTCACATACCCACTCTGAAGCTACAGCTTTAAGCACAAGATCGCTGTCTCCCTTAGCTTCAATTATTTTTAAATAGGATTTCAAAGCCCGTCTCCTCCCAGTGCTCAGTCTAAGAGAAACAGAGAATCTGACCAGTCTCTGCACACACCAACACGCTGCACCATGAGCAGACACGCCGGGTGGGATTTGTTTCCTCTAACTCCTCGTTGCCAAAGCCTGAGCCAGTTATCCCGGACTCCCCTTGCAGTCCATGAGAAAGCCCAGGCACCTCCAGCACGTAATTTATCTCATCCAGAGAGAGGTGTCCAAGACTGGTGAGGTCAGTCACCCTCGGAAGCGCCTGTTCCTCTGCTGCAACTGCAAAGGGGGCTTGGAGGAAGGAGATCAGGCACAGAGGGCTGACTTTTGGACAGCGAGGTTAAGGCAGATGATCTCACCCCAGCTCCTTCCCTGAGGCCTTTTCTTCAAGGCAGACAAAACGAAGCGCCCTCCCTGGCAGCAAGGTTAGGAGCCCGTCAATCAGGTACCAGGGTTCTGCAAACCCACGTGGATGTTAACACGGCTTACTCACTGCCGTGCCCTCCTCCCGTGGCAGCCGCCTGGGCCGCTGGCTGTTTCAAGCCCGCATGCTTTGACAGACCAGTATTTGTAACAACCTCACTCTGAACATCTCCGCACATTTTGCACTAAGCAGCACGCTGAAGGATTCACCTATCCTCTGCAATTTCCGCCACTTGGTAATTCCTCCTCTGTGTCGGGAATGCAGCTTTCAGGGTGGTTTCCACATTAGCGTCAGCATCTATCTTTACATCGCTTCCCTGTGAGCAATCACACTTCATTTTAAAATTCCCTCATTTCCTCCGAGCTTTTGGATGCACTTTTAACTGCTTTTCTCCCTTCACTGAACTACGACTTATCAACAGAGTTGCCTTGAGGCCGTGATCCAGCCCGCGGGCAAACGGCCCATCCAGGCTGTCAGCCTGGACATCCCCGAACATCACACAGTCTGCGGCTCTGTCCGGCGCCCCGTTCCTCAGCCCGGGACGGCTCGCGGTCCATTCCCGATTGTGGATAAACAAATGCTGCGTGCACGAGCACAGATGAGAAAAACGATCGGGAGGTTAACAAGGTGAGGGGCGCAGGCTAACCGTCTACTCTGCTCCTTGGCAGCAGCAACGCTCTTCCCTGCTCTCCCGCCGACCTCACCGCTTTCAGAGAGCGCAGCAATTCTGGAAACAAGCCTCCTGTTTTGAGAAATTCGTGAAAAGGGAGCTCCAGCTCTTCACGTTCCCAACGCCAAGCAGCAGAGGATGCTGCAACAGACGGGCTTCACGGGCGCCCGGCGGCTGCCCGCCTGAGTGCGCGTTACGGGTCTGGCCGCCGCCGAACCCGCCGGCCTGCTCCGGGCCCAGCC
>VZTL01072696.1:54040-66102 GCA_013400535.1 Scopus umbretta | reverse complement strand
CCGCCGGGCCACCAAACCCCGTCCGGTTTGGAAATTAAAACTACAGCCAGCGGGCCCCCCCGGGGGGCTGCTGCCGGGCTGGCGGGGGCCCCCCAGGCCGCTCCCGGCCCGGCTGCCTCACACTTTGAGGGCGACGAACCGGCATGGCGAGAAACACGCAGCACCCGCCGGCGTGCATCCCACCTGCGTGCGCACCAGCGCTGCGCGGCGGGAAGAGCCGAGGCGGGCGCAGCANGTCTTGCGCTTGATGAGGTTGCTCGGAGCTCCGTCCAACCTTTCACACCTCAGTGATGGGGTGCCCACAACTTCTCTGGGCAGCTGGTGTCTCACCGCCCTCATGGTAAAAATTCCTTATGTCTAATGTAAACTGACCCTCTTTCAGTTTAAAACCACCACCCTCATGGTAAAAATTCCTTATGTTTAATCTAAACTGACCCTCTTTCAGTTTAAAACCACTGCCCCTTGTTCTGTCGCTACGAGCCTCGGTAAAGTCTCTCTCCATCTTTCTTAGGAGCCTTTATCTATTGAAAGGCTGCAATAAAGAAGAATGCGGCTCTTCCCGAGGACCAACCAACTCCATGGTCCTTCTTCTGTGGAAAGGGAGGGACTTGAACAGCCTTGCTGCAAGGTCTCATGGCTAGGTGCGACTTTGTTGGCCAGGGAGCTTTGTGTGTCAGGAGATCTCCCATGGGCTGCTGCTTTTCCACAAATGCCCCGGGGAGTCTGGCCACAGGAAAACACATTTAGATTTACATGGAAAATAACCCAGAAGTTAAGTCAAGACACTGAGACGTGAGCGTTTTGATTCTGACAAAGTCCAAAGCTGGGTGCCATTTACCTCTGGTAGGTACTTCAAAGCCCAGAAGTGCTGGAGTTTGTGATCATGAGAGCTACACCAAGAGCCTGAGAGTCCTGCCCTGGGGTTTGTTGGGCTGCAGCCTTATGGTGACACCTGATCGGCTTCTGAAAACTAAGCACAACCCTGCTCCCGTGGCGGAGGGATTTGCCATGATAGGTGTTCTCTAGGGAAACTGCAAATAGGCCAGCTGGGTCAGGGACTTCCCGAAAGACTTGAAGGTAGCTGTAGGAGGAAGATCATGTGTCTGCAAATTGAGTTGTAGCTGGGGTTTCTGTTCCCAGCAATAAAATATATATGTGGTCCTGGAAGCAGGGCCAGACCCCAGTCTCCTGCCTAGGTAGATGCCCTCACCACCAGTTAGCAAGTCATGCTGGTACCAGCGTGGCTCTTGACGCCCTGCCGTCTCTTGGCTCAGCCTTGGCAGAGCTTATCATCAGTGAAGGAGAGCTCTTAGGATGGAGCAGGAGATCCAAACTGGCTGCCCTAAGGCACCATCCATCCCCTCAAAGTCGCCGCCTGTATAATCAAGGCAGTGAGAGCTGTGGGCCCTGCTCCGCTTTTGGGAAAAAAAGGGCACACAGGTCAGGGCCACCATTTCTCAGTAGGATCATGCTCCCAACAAAATGGGTTTGAACTCCTCCAGTTCTGGGCTGGTGGTTGCTGGCCAGCAGCCAGTTGAAAGGCCAGCTTCGGGTGAGCTGCGGCACACCACAGCTTGGCGGTGGTTGGCTCTAGATGCTCAGGGAGCCACAGGCTCATTCTGAGTTTGCTGGCCAAGAACAGGCATCTCTTGGGCCCTGACGTCCCATGATGGAGCAGATCCAAACCTGCACTAAAATGACAGGAGCATCCGACTAGTCCCATCGTTCTCGTTTTAACTTTGTGGCTTTGCCTCCGCTCCTTGCGAGGCACCAGCGCTTCTCCAGACCAGCCTGCATGGAGTCTGCATCCCCCACGTGGCTCTTACCTCTGCGCTGGCTGCAGCTTGGCTCTGGCCTGTGTTTACCACCGCTTCATTTCAGTGTCATCTGCAGCCTTGCTGTGGCCAAATTTACACTGGTGAAGCAGAAAGGGCTGTTGCGTGGGGTGCTGATAAGGGCTTTGTTTCAATTTAGCTGGTCTCCAAAGCCTGTGGAGCCTCTAGGAGAGCAGCAGGCTGGGCTCCATCAGAGGCTTCACCAACTTGATGGGAGCAGCTCCCCAGGCCACCTGGCCATGCTCCCCGGCCGTGGCCTGGCATCTCCCCGAGGCTCAGCCATGCTGGAGCCCTCCATATGCCTGAGCGCAGAGGAGGAGATGGGAACTGCTCTGCTGACGGCGTGGGGCCATTGCTGCCCTGCTCCATCTCCCGTCCCTCCTGGGCACCCCGGCCTTGAGGGGATGTGCCCTGGTGTGAAGTGTCACTGCTCAGAATGGGGAGGCGGTGAGGAGGGCTGGCACCAGAAAGCAGAGCACGGAGACATGCTGGGGAAAGCTTTGAAGGAGGAGCTAATGTATTCTCACCTTCCGTTGTGTTCGACGACTTTGGTGCTGCCCGAGGTAAAGCCATGCTGGGCACAGAGCAGCTCCATTAGATGCATTGCTGCTTTGTTTCTAAAGGTTAAACAGCTGCAGAGGGAAACGTCCAAGAGGAGAGGATTGTGCTAAATAAGACCCACAGTACCTGCGGAGTACCAGGGTAGGGTACATACAGGGCTTGATCTCGCAGACCTCAATGCCGACGAAAGACATAGGAGCTCAGGACAGCCGCTTTGGGGACATTTCCATAGTTATATGTGACTTCCCCACAGAAACCTGCCCAGGTTTCAAATATGGCCATCCTGCTGCTCCTCCAGCAAGCGTCTTCTGCAGAGACAGAGAGGGGTGAGCCGGGACAGGCTCTCCGTGCTCTTTCTCAGGAGACCTGCGGTGAGCGGTGCCAGGGTTGTGGGTGAGACCCGGGGCATGGGCAGGGTCCTGTAGGGAGGATGAGCTCTGGATGCTGATGGTCTGCGAGCAGGGGAACCATCTCACCCTGAGATGCACGCTGCCGTAGCGTGTCCTGCGGGGAGCACCCCTTCCCCGCTTCCAGCTCCCCAGATGTTAAGCCATACAGTGATCTGAGCTTGCCTCGTGCTCTCTGGAGCTGGGGTACGGCTTGGGAAACATCCACAGCCATCAAAGGGAGGGGGCAGTTGCAATTTTTGCTCTGTTGGTGCATTGGTACGCAGAGCGGGGTTTATTTGCTCTAAGAGAAAAAAACCCACCCAGCCTTTACGAGTATGGATTTATGTTCTGTGTCCAACCGAGCAACACCTGTTCGCTTAGCTGATGTTTCTATATGTCCTTGAAATAGGCTTGTGTATTAGAGAAGAAGCTCTAAAGGCACGCCGACTTTGGAACTCTTCTTTTTAGTCATTTAAATGTGATGTATTCAGGATAAGAGACAGACGACTTCTCAGCCCAGCACAGTACGTGGGCACACGCACCCTAGAGAGGTAGATATGTATGTCCAAATAGATATACATCTATCACACCCGACTGAGCATCCACAGTTTTGCAAACAGCATTTTTAGGACTATAAATACGCAACCACTATGCACGTTTCATACCTATGGCTGATAAAACGCAATACCTCTTAAAATATTCACACGTGCACTCCGCAATGCAGGAAATACCCCCATCATCTTCAAACACATGATCACATTCCATCGCCTGTCAGACCGTCAGGTCATGGACTGTGTTTCTCTGTGTGGTGCGCAGGGGACCGGTGCTTGCCATATGAGCAGGTACTTGGTGTCTGCTTTGCTTATTTGCTGGCACCCCACACCGCCGCTCATGCCACGCTGAGCGAGCTGTGCTCTGAAGACGCATTTTTTTTCTATTTGCTGTCTTGCCACGTCCTCACCCGTGCCCGAGCACCGATGTATTGCACCCTTCTGGGTTTGATCCTCTCTCACTCACTGTGCTCCTTCCAGCTTCTGCCCCAGCTCCTGCAAAGGTCCCACCAAAGGACGCCTCCTTCGTTGCATGGCCTTGAGCCCCCTCTGAATAAAGCTTGTCCGCCAACATGACAAAGGTGGCTGCAGGTGGGAAGCTCGGTCTCTGGGAGCAGGACTTCACAGCCTTGCTCCCGTTCTTCCAAAGCATGGATCTGTGTGAGCCCCCACCCCAAGGGAGGCTCGGTACAGCAGGGTACGGACAGAGGTGGACCACCAGAAGGTCTGAAACACTTAGCTGTCCCTCCTAGACTGTCCCTGCAGCTGGTGACATAGCTGAGAGCAGACAAAGGTTGTTATCCTCTCTGCTGACCCGAGTTGAGGGAGCAGGATGGTTCCCAGGTGGGGGAACATCTCAGCTCGTGACCGTGGCCCTTGGGCTGGAACAAGCTCTCTCGGGCAAAGATGTACGCCCGTTCTTGCTCCCCACAGCTCGGCTCCTTCAGCCTCATCCTGCCTCTCCCTCACCCCTTTGCTGTCCCCTCCCAGGTCCCACACCAGCTCATTCCTCCCATTCCCTTTACAGGGCAGGCAAACCTAGTGGTAAGGATTAATGGGTCTGATCAAAGAACGGTGAACACGAGAGCAAGAGGGAACGTTATTTGGAAACCTCTCATCTCACAGGCACGTGTAGCTGTAAAAATGCTGAAGAAAGAGTAATTACTGGCATAAAAATGGGTGGGAAATGAGATAAAGGGTTTATCTCATAGGGCAGGTCATGGCAGAGTAACCTGCCTGCTTCCTTCGCTGGGAACTGGCTTTCAAAACAAGGCAAAACGGAAAGTTTAGTACAAGCATCGTTAACATGGGTGAGAACTGAGTGAAAGGAGAGCGCGGCAGATGGTGCCAGAAGGGGAGGGCTGGAGCTCGGTGGAGTTTCCCAAGGTCAGTCCTGGTGTCCGGTCAGTGTTTCTCCTGGCACGATGCGAGTGCGTGAAGGCAGATCAGCATTGCCCAGAGTGGCAGGCGTGCCCGGCGGGAGAAAGATGGGATCTCATCGAGCAAGAACCACTGGAGGAGAGGAGGGGTGGGATGAGGCCTGTTCACCAGGCGGGAGGCAGAGCTCACAGCGGCTATTGAGCCCGAACAAGCAATAATTCTGTGATAAAATCTGGGGATATTATTTATCACACAGGTGTCTTTCTTCAGACATCAACGTTTGAAGCTGAGAGCATCTAGTCCAGCTTAGAAGCCATAATCCTGTCCCTGAAAGCATCTCAGATCTTCCTCACTTGTATATTCAAGCTGATGGGTGCCTGCTGCAGCCATAAAGATGGTGAAGCTCTCTTGAATATCACATTTGTTCCCCAGTGGCCATCTGGCTGCATTTCTTTATTGTTTGAGAAAGCAGTGACACCAGAAGTGCTGCATTACCCCCGAACCGCCCTGTGCTGGCAGAGTAAATGACTGCAGGGGTGGAAAAGAGACGTCTGAGCATTCGGGGCCGTGTATCAGGGACGCGCGTGGCTTTGCAAGACCTCTCAGCTCTTCACTGAGAGGAAGAGACTTGACGTTCAGGATTTTGTGCCGTCTGCTCCTCCGGGTGGCCAGCCGGCCAGACACCCGCACGCTTCTGCAGCTCGGGGTTGCAGCTCTGGGTTTCCCACCCGGCGCCTGCAAACCGGGACAGCTTTCTGCCAGGGTCCACAGACCTGCTCCCCGTATGCAGTGAGAGCGCTCAGTGCCAGGCAGGATCAGGCCGAGGTGGTGCAAAGCCAGCGAGTCAAAGGCAAGTTGTTAGACCCTGCCCTGGCTCCGATGCACAGCAAGAGCTGAGGGAAGCCCAGCCCCTGCACTGGTTTGGACTTGTCAGAGGATGATGCTTCCCAGGTTGTCTTGCTTTTGGCTTCTGCCGTGCTCTGGGGGCAGGGACAGCACCCAGCCTTGGGGACACCGGAGCCGCAGTGTGCATCGGTGCCATTCGGGCACCTGCAGCTGCAAAACTGTTTCAACTTTCACCATTTTGGTCCCAGACCACCCTCTTTTCTTGCTTCAGCGCAGCACTCGGCTAAGCCCGTGCCTAGCCACGCAGGCTGCCTGCCATCTGGCACAAGCAGGACCAAGTAGAGTTAAATAAATGTTAAATACACACTAATACCATGTGACAACTAGCAAAAGGCAATGACTTCAAGCACGAAGAGTCTGGTTATGTAAACAGCATCCTGAAATTAATATTTACCTTTTAAAACAAACAGATATTTGGGGTGTTTCATAGTCTTTCTGCCTAGCAGATGCCAAGAACAACAGCTTGGTACTGCAGGGAATTGGCTTGACAGCTCAGGGGATAGTAAACTCCCCACCAGTCTCCAGACTGCGAGGTCAGAGCCGGTCCCTCTCTCTTCAAGCAGATAAATTCGCACAAGCACCAGATTAATCTTTGCTCAGGGGCTGCAACCTCTAATGAGGAGTGGGAGCCGCCCCGATGTCGCAGCCGGGGAGCGGGAATTCAAGCGGCAGATGGGCTGGAGGATGAAGGGTTTGGGGATGCTCAGAGCAGACCCTTGCCCAGAGGGGCTCTGGGGAGGCAGAAGGGCTGTCCGGTGCTGGGAAATGCCGCTTGGGCGGCAGCATCACCTCCAGTGTGGCCACTGTGCTCCGTTTCCAGCCAGACCTGCACCTGTGGGGTAAATCCTGTAGTTTTTCTAAGGGGTGATCGCTTTGCAAATCTCAACCAAAGTCCCCGTCAGAGCATAGCCAGGCTTGGGGACGGGGGCTCGCTGCACACCCCCGGCGCGCCCCTGGTTTCTGCTGCTCCTCCATGAAGAGCTCTCGTAGCCATCCCCATCCTCCTGTGTGCACCCAGCACATTCTTCTGGGTTTTGCTATGGTGTTTTTATCATTTTTTATCATTTTCCAGCAATGGGACATGTGTGCCTGACAAAGACACAAAGCAAAATTCAGCTGCCACCCTGGAGGTGTTCGAGATCTCAGTAAATAGGGGGTGAGCAGAAGCAGGGGTAGGAGCACGATTTCAGTTTTAATAGGATCTTTTTTTGCAGATGTCTGAGGCAGAAGGACCTTTAGGTGCGTCTCGCAGCTCACCATTTCTGCCATGGCCCACTGTTTGACTTTATTTCACCCCTCTGCTCCTAAGGCACCTCCTTGGCTTCATCCCTGGTGCTGTGCTTTCAGCGTCCTCCTCCCAGCTGGGGACGGCTCTTCCCGGTCGGCCGTGGTGCTCGTCATCTCCCACGTCTCACGTCTGGCTGTGGGTGCACTCGTCCCACCCGGCAGCTTGCCGAGGGTTTCGGGCTGGCGTGGCTGTGCGGGGGTCACACTCACAGCCACCACGTGCCTGTCCCGGCGCTCAGCTGGCTCCTACCTTAGATTTTTCAACTCCCCCCAGCAGATTCTTGGTGAATTTTTCAACCTCCCTTGGAAGGGGAGAGAAGGGGCGTGGGGAGCCGGTGGGGCTGGGGATGCGTCAGGGCTCGGAGCGGTGCCGGTGATCCCGAATCCGGCCCTCCAGGACGCACTGATCCCACGAGCATCACGCTCCGTGCGAGGGGACATGGGGCTGGCACCTGCTCCTCGCCCGCCGCGCAGCTGCTGGCTTGGGATGACGAAACGACACCCACTTTTGGAGGCAGCGACCTGCCGGGCACGGCAAGGTAAACCCATTAATGCCGGCGGCACGTGGGTGGGAGCTGGGGCGGGCCGGCGCTGGGAGGATGTGGGTAGGCTCTATTACCCCTGTAAAATAAAAACCAACAACGGCGCCAGCACGGCTGCGAGTGGGGCCCCTCCGCGGGCCACGTGGGGGTGATAGGGACCGATTAAACAGATGACATCCCAAAAGCGATGTCAAGCTAAGCTGGGCGCACCAAACCGCATGAGCTGTAGGATGCTCGGGCGCCCGTGAAGGGCTGCACCCAGCCTGGCCTGCTCAGCATTTCCAGAGTGCCTGTGTTGGAAAAAATAGTGTATTTGAGTAAGGATTCATGCTGAATACCTCTTTCTTTTGAAATCTAAACCTTGCATTTAAACTGCTGACAATGTGTGTCAGGGCTTGCAGTTAAGTGATTTGAAACGTGATAGCGAGCGGTAAGCAATTCATCTGCGATGCCAAAGCCGGACGGGGAGCCTGCAGCTGATTGCAGGGGACCGGGGTGGGTGATGCGGCCAACAGGCTTTGACAGCGATGGCCTCGTCAGGAAGGGCCGCTGGGCTGTTTTCCGACTTCGCTTCCTTCAATTAGTTCAGTTCGCTGATGAGATCAGCCAAAGTTGAGCTGGAGAAAGCAGGGGAGTTTTCCTATCGAGTGACCACCTCAGGCTAAAGCCTGGAGGATGCGATCGAGTCGCCCGGAGGTCTGCGGGGACGCGGGGACGGGGACGTGACGGCCGGGTCTGGGGGATGCCCCCAGCCCTCCCGCTTCCTGGGCCGGGTCCAGCTCGGGAGGGGGTGTCCAAAACACGCTCGTGTCCCATGTCTGCGCTGCATCTCAGCGTCCCCCTACGAATTAAAACCAACTGGTTATGATGTTTGGTGCATGGTAATCGAATGCCAGTTTTCCGGGAAGAATGGTTCGTATAAACAAGACAAACCCTGAATCTCTGCTGTTAAAATGAATGGGTTACTTGCGTTTTATATGAAAGCCTAGAAACCGAGGCTCTGAATAAGCAGCCTCAAATAATCCTCTCCGAACTGGAAAACAAGAAATACTGGAGTTTTGAGGAAGAGCCATACCCCGGTTATAAATGGGCACATTTTCAGAACTGGGAGCAGAAATCAGTCTTTCTTCAGGGAAATAACCACAGAGCGTGGTTAGGGGTGATGGTTTAGAGCAAGTTTTCCTGCCTGCTGATTTCGATCACAGACTTTAATTGCTTTGCCTTGCCATTTCCAGCTTGGCAAAGGGTTTTGTCTGAGGATTTGTACGCCCTGGGGTTTCTAAGAAATATTTCTATAATATAAAAGAATAATATGAAAGAAATATTTATATAAGAATATATATAAAACGTGCAAATATAAATATGTAAATATGTAAAAATATGTATACTAGATATAATATTATATAATCAATATATATAAGAAATATTTCATTTCTTATCTGAGCAAAACCAGACAGCAGCAGTTCTGTTACGGGTAGCGAGGGCTGGAAATGACGGAGCAGAGGGAGGGGTTTTGCCGAGGATGCTGAGCTGGGTACGTTCCCCCCCAGGCCGTGCCCTCGCACCGCCAGCACCTCTGTCCGCCCTTCCCGGTGCACCCTGGGCGCAGGCGGCGGGATCGCACAGGGCGACCGGTGCCGTGGGTGCGGGGGGCTCCCAGACACCCCTGCCGTGGCCGCGACTGCTCTGTGCAGCGAGCTGGAGTGGCAGGAGCGTTTCAAGGCCGGGGAGATGCCCTGCAGAGGGGCACGTCGGGCTCCTGGATGCTCTGCCCGGCGCTTGGCACGTGCCGTGGCCCCAGCTCCAGTTCTGGCCGTCTTCCCGCAGAGATTGCTTTCCTAGAAAGCTCTCCCTGCTGCCGGCCGGCCGATCCCGGAGCACCCGCCGCTACCCAGCCCCGGCACCGGAGATGCCATCAGCCTGAAACCGAGGAGGGAGAAGACCCAGCAGTGCTGGGACTCCTTCCATGCCCATGCAGGGCTTGCCGAGCCCAAAATAAGACCTGCCGGAGCGACGGGCTGTGTTTGGGTTCACGGGCGTGCGTGCGCGTGAATGTGGAACGACACGCGGGTGTGCTCCTCCTACCCTGCCGCATCGCCTGGCTCTGCCCGGCTGTTGCTGGGTCCCCCTGGCAAAGGGGCTCCGGGTGTCGGTTGGGGTGTGCATCATGCAATGTGGTTATGGCTTTTTCTTTTTATAATTTTTTTGGGGGGAAAAATGTAATCCAGGAATGCTAGGGAAGTAAAAATAGGTGTAACATCTAAGCCTTCTCTCCCAGCCGCCTTGTGCCCTGGTGCCCCCGGCCTGGAGCTCGATGCCCTCGGCTGCCTGGCAGCGTGGCACAGGGTGGCTTCTGCTGGAGCAGAGGGGAAATTTCAGCTGGTCGATGCCCTGAGTTAATTTGGATGGAATTTCATTTTGGAAAAGATGAGGGAACAGGCATGTGACCTTTTTGTTCCAAACTCAGGCTTTGTTTTATGTGATAAGCCATAGAGCTGGCCATCAGCAGAAATTGAAATAATGAATTTCACTGTTACTGACTCTAAAAAAAAAAAAAATCCATTAAATGGCAAATTCTGAAATGTCATGATTTTTCCCGCTGTTCAGCACAAAAACCAATCTGGAAGTGTCAGCACCCGAGCCCCCGTCAGCCCTGCGAGCCTGGACGGCTCCCGAGGCTTTGGCAGATCCCTGGCCGGATCGCCGTTTGCTTTGGCTTCCTCATGGAGGCACCGGCCGCACGTCACAGTTTTTGCATGAGGACATCGGCCTCGCCGGCATCTCCGGCTCTGCCCAAAGTACCAGGAGAGCGAGGAGGGGGGGGGTGGCAGTCTTGCTCATGGCTGGACCACCCGCCCCGGGTTGCCGATGCCGTACCTGCCCCAGGATCGCACCTCTCCGGGCCGGAGCCGGACCAACCGGCAGCACAGGGTGCCCTGGGAGCAGCCAGCCCAAAGGAGGAGCGGTGGGTAGCGCGAAGCCCGTATCAGCGATGATTTCCTGACAAACAGTGCGGCTCATTGTCTGTTCTCATTTATAAACTGCTCCACACCAGCCATCTGATATCCATTATTACAATTACAAACAACCCACAGTAACTCTCCAGCTGGTCAGCTCCATCCTAACAGCACTGCAGCCATTCAAGGATGCCATATGGTACCAGAGTTTCCAAAGCAGCATTGTCAATCAGCCTTATTAATTTCTGAGTTCATTTCTTTTCCTTTTAGGGATATAGGGGTTTTTTTCTTTCTATATAAGACAGAGACACTTCTCTGGCCTTAATTTGGAATATGCGGCTTGACAGAATAATTGAAACATCTACATCTACAAGGCAGCTGGCAGGGAAAGGAAGAGCCTGAACTCTGCGAGCAGCCCCCTGAGTAATGGTGCTCATGCAAGACCTCCAAGTGTCTCTTACCATATATACCACAGTGCGTGCCACGAGAATATTAAAAACCCATTAGATCCGGAGTGCCGGACATGGCTGGCTTTTTTACTGCAGATGGAGGGTTGCTAATGGCCATTTCTCTTCGATCTCTTGGTCTCTTTTGAGCTATATTTATTTTTTCCCCAACATTTTGCACCCTCTGGGTGGTATTATTGGAGATGGTTGCAGAGGCTGAGATGCTGCCGCCTCTGCCCGTGCCTGTCCTGCGGCGAGCGGGCACCCGGGCGCGTCCCCAGGTGCTGCCAACCTGGGTCTGCGCTGCTGCTGTTTGGGTGGACCCTCCCTTTGGGGTGATTTACGGGGAAAGAGCCACTTTTGTGCCAGGCCGCTTCCATGCGGCACCGTTGCAGCCGGCTGTGTTGGGTATCTGTCACTGCGCCGTCGCAGCTAGCAGTAAGGCCAAGGGTTGCCTCTAGCATGGGTGCACGTGCTGGATGCGGCCACTTCCAGCCCCGCCAACACATCAGTGACCAGGCGGTGCATCGTCTGCATTCACAGCAGCTGTCTGCAAGGACCGGTGGGGTTTATTTTTTGCTTTGCTGTTGTATTTTAAAGCAAAACCAGCAAACACCAAGGGCCGGTTTCTTTTCCCAGCTGGAGAGGGCTGGATTTTGTGGCTCTGAAATGCTCGGCCCTAGCTAAAGCTCAGCACCTGAACTCCAGCAGGAGCTTCCTTCCCCAGGGGTGGGACACAGGTGATGGGGGGAGCGGGGAAGGGGACCTTTCAGGACGAGCCACCAAGACCGTGGCACCCTCAAAGTGTCCCCATGAAAATGTCTCAACACGCTTTCACGTTTGATCTCTCCCCAGTCGGCCGTGTGGTGTTTACAGCCCCGAGCAAAAGCTGCCCGTCAGGCTACGGGTGCCTCCGGCAGCATCCCCAAGAGCGCCGGGCTGCGGGGACCTCTGCCTGGAGGGCTGGGAGAGCTGCTCCGCGCGCGGCTTCGCTCCCGGCTGCATTGGGAAAATAGGCTGCCAGGGAAATGGGAAATAGGAAGCAGGCTGAGGAGAGAGAGGAACATCCAGGAGCTGTGTGTGATGTGGTGGGTAAGAGTGGCACATGCTGGGGTCCGTGCATTATGCAGATCGCATGGGATTATGTAAAACCTCTTTGTTCGTCCTCCCTGTCGAGGGCAGAGAGCTCTGCGGGGCCGGGACAGTTT
>VZTL01072696.1:29638-40292 GCA_013400535.1 Scopus umbretta | reverse complement strand
GGGGGAGCGGGGCTGGGGCAGGGGCCGGGGTCTTCGCGCCCCGGGCCCTGCCCTGAGCCAGCCCGCGCGCAGGGCGAGGAAGGGCACGCGTGGCGGTGACGGAGGCCGAAGCGCTCCCAGCCCGGGGAAGGAGCGGCGGTTTGGGGTGCAGCGGGGACCGGCCGGCCCCTGCCCGCCGTGCCCCGGCCCTTTGGGAGCCGGAGGGGGCTCCTGCGGCCCCTTTGCACCCAGGGGTAGGGTGCTGTCTCGTGAGGCGGCTGGGACGCGCGGCGTACCCGCTCACGCAAAAGCTGCCCTTCCGCAGCCGAAGGGAGGGCTCCGCCGGCGCGTCCTTGTCCCCTCCGTGCCCCTGTGCTGAGAAATGCCCCTTCTGAACCGATGGCAGAACGAAGGAAGCGATTGTAAACCCTTTGTAAAATTGTAAAACAATCTCCCAGCGCCGGGAGCTGGGGTGTTAAACCAACGCGCTCAGGCTCGGAGACGTCTGCTCCGGGAGAGCTGAGCAGCCGGGAGCCTCCGTGTTGTAATCCCTGTTTTCCCTCCCGAGCTGCCCCGTTCCTCCGTGACTCGCCTGAACTTCAGGCTGGAAACTTCTTGGGGCAGGGATGGCGCTTCTGCCTGCCTCTGCTTTTCACGCGGCTCCGAGCATGCTGGAAACGCCGTGAAAGGGGGATGAAACGGGCAGCGAACAGGCAGGCAAAGGGCCGTCGCGGTGCGTGGGCGAGAGGGTTGGTAACTCCGTGTGCGGGCAGGGCAGGCAGCGGGCTCGGCAGCCCCGGGGACAGCGGCAGGACGGCTCTCGCCTCCTGACGTGGTTTCTCCTCCCAGCTCGGCGGGGACGCGGCCGCAGCCTCCTGCTCCCTCTGGAAGTGGGGAGGTTTTGCGATGTGGATGTCCGGGTGCTGGGATCGGATTGAAACAGTGCCGCTGGCTGTGTCCGCGGGGTGCCCGAGCCTGCCAGCCCTTCCTTCTGGGAAGCAAAAAGCCCCCTTCTCCACAATAACCCCTTGGCTGCCAAGTTATTGCTAGCTCTCCGACTCTCCCAGGAAAGGAGGAACGTCACTTGGTTCACTTAAAACTTTATTTTTGCAGTGACGTATGTGGAAACCATGTAGTCGCCATCCAAACTGGGAGTGAGACGCTGTTATGGGCGGTGGGGCAGCCCTGCCGGTGCCGCTGCTGGGGGAGAGCATCGCTCCTCCTCACCCGGGCTGCTGGCCCGTGCCGGCCGCGTTTCACCCGGGGTCGCTTCGCCGCAAACCGGGACACCGAGGTGTCCCGCCTTGGGACGTGGCGAGGGGACGGGCGCCATAGCCGCTGGGCTGGCCTTCCCCGGGCTGGCAGGACAGCGGGGAGCCGAGCTGGCGGAGGCTCCTGGCCCTGGCAGGGGCTCTCGGTGCAGGCAGCCCGGGCGAGGAGCCGCTGCCGTAAGGAGGACGGGCTCGGCAGCTCGGAGCAGCCCCCGCGGGGGCCTCTGACAGCTGATAACCGGAGCCCTCCAAGGGGCTTGGCAGGCGTCTGAGCGAGGAAATGCCTGTGGCACTGGCTGGGAGCAGCCCCGGCGCGGGTGGTGACGACAGGCTGGGCTCAGCATCTCCCTCCGGGATGAGGGATCGTCTCACGGAGGCTCCTGGGGACAGGCCGTCCTGGGGCGTAGGGCACGTCGGGGGGCTGCCGATCCCCGGCTGCTCCTGCCAGGGCTGGGGCTTGGCAGTAGCTGCTGCATCGCGTCTCCCTGGCACGCAGGCAGCGACGCGGCTCGGATCTCCCTGCGGGTTCAAAAGTTATCGTGCAAATTGATCTCCTCGAGCTGCCGGGAGGTTTGAATAGCATCCTTTTAGGCTGGGGAGCGGGGAGCAGCAGGTAAAAAGGGCTACTGTGCGGAGAGGAGCAAGCAGTCAGATTGGTTCGCTTCTCCCTGACTCTTCTGCCTCTCCAAAAACATTCAGCTGTCTTATCTGCTTAGATCATGAAGTCCTCAGAGCAGGGATGGTCGCTCAGCACACACGATTAATAATGCAAATAAAGACGTGCTTTCCTGCCAAAACTGATGGGGAGATGGCCAGGGTACACATTTGCTCTGCGAGGAAACCCGCGGCCGTTTGGAGTGGTTTTGGAGCAATCGTCTCTGTCTGCTGTAAAGCCTCGTGGTGTTTTGGCTACTGTGGTGGTTACGAGCGTGCCACGGGCATCCGAGGGAATGGGGCAGCGGGATGTCCTGGCACGGCGCGGCTGAGCAGTGGGAGAAGGGCTCAGCCTCACTGGGGCCGGTGGGTCCCCGAGCATCCCCCTCCCCACCCACTCCTCTGTGTGCTCCAACAGCCCCAACCGCTTCGTTTCTCTTCTGTTTCAAGGTGGCCGAGAGAATAAAATGCCCATCTTGATCTCCAAGATATTTAAGGGGCTGGCAGCGGATCAGACCGAGGCGCTGTACGTGGGGGACGCCATCCTCTCCGTCAACGGGACCGACCTGTCCGAGGCGACGCACGACGAGGCAGTGCAGGCGTTGAAGAAGACGGGCAAGGAGGTGGTCTTGGAAGGTAGGAGACGAGGATGCGAGGGGCGACGAGGCTCCTTCTGGGGGGCTGATCCCCGTTTTTCCTGGCGATGTGCTGGGAGCATGGGGGTGGCACATCATCTGCATACACATTTGCATACTCTTTCAAATGGAAAATAGCATATGAGACTGGGTTATCAGCTCATCCGGAGAGCTGGAAGTAACTGCTGGGATCTCCCTCCAGAGAGGGAGAAACATGTGCCGCTGCTCGATGCCCAGCGGCTCCGCTGCGGGACGGCGGGCAGGCAGCGGTGGGAGGCGTGGGGTGGGTTTATGGGGTTTGCGACTCTTTATCGTACGGTGTCACCCTGAGATCTGCGGTTCCTGGGGCCGTGGAAAACTTTCTGCTTTTCCTGTGATTTTCACTGAAACCCACGTCCTCGGCCGGAGCACGCGGCTCTGCAGGCTTACGCCAGCCGGGAGGGGGTACACCGGCACCCCGCTCCTTGCCGAGCACCTTTTGGTTTGCTGGGGTGGATTTTGGGCAGGCAGGAGGAACAGGCTGCCGGATGCAGGCAGGGCCAGCGCAGGAGCGCAGCCACAGGAGCTGCCTCCCCGGGGGGTGTCCGGCAGCTGAACCCCAACCGCGTCCCCCCCGAGATCTGGCAGCCGAGGCTACAGACATCCCAGGGATCGTAGCCCTCGCCGTCCCCGGGGCAGACTGAAGCCGGTCCCCTGGGAATGGGCTCCCTCTTGGTACCGGGTGGCCGGTCCCTGGTGTCTCCCAGCCCTGTGGGGGCTGGCAGGCTGCGGGAGCCCCCCAGACCCCGCTTGGGGAGTGGGTGAGGGCTGGTGGGTTGGGACCACGGGAGGAGGGACCCCGCTTTTCTCCCGTTACGCTTCACATCACGTCTGTTCATGCTTGCCCACCCTCTTGCCAGCTTGGCCGGGCAGGGATCAGCACCCAGGGTCAGGATGGGACCCTCACCGCTGACCAGCCCCCTGGGCCACCCCAGCTAACCAGGAGGGTCTCAGCACCAGGGACCATTCCTGGTGCAGTTGTAGTGCTGCAGATCCCAAAGGGAGGTTTTATTTGGGAGCAGTGCTCTGGGCTCTGCCTGGACAAAGAAGAGCTTTCTGTCCTCTGCTGCCAGCGACCGCTGTGGCTCTTGCTTTCCTGTGCCTGCCCCAGATTGTCTCAGCTCCAGATTTTCATTTTTAGCTTCGCTCAGCCCTTTCTGCTGTGGGTTCCTCCTCTCCTGGGAGCCGCAGGACCACGGTTCAGCCAGAGGAATGTGCTGCTCTGCACAGCTGCTGGGAGCAGATAGGGCTGTTGGTGGGGTTGGGGTGGTTTTTTTTTTTTTGACCGAAGAGAAATACAAGAGCTTCTTTCTCTGGGAGTCTGCGAAATTCCTCCCCATAGCTGCTGTTCTTGGACCACCCTCTCTCTGTTGTTTTCTTTTCATCCTTTACTTTGGCGTGGGTTTCCTTTCTGCTAGAGGTCCTGCGGGAGGTGGAGATGAGCTGCCCTTTCTGTAAAGAACAACTTCTCTACTTGGACTCCCTTCTCCTCCTCCTCCTCCTCCATCCCCTTGGGGAGGCGGGTGCTGCCAGGTTGCCCTCCCAGGAGGCAGCTGCAGGCAGGGCCTTTGCTGTAGCTGGCTGAGCTCAGGTATGACCCGCTGGGCTTCTTAAATTAATTAAAACTCCCAGCAGGTGCCCTTGGGAGGAGCGCGGGGCTGGGCTGGCTCCCACCGCGCCACGCCGGAGGCTTTGTGATTCGCTTGTAGCTGATGCCGCTGGGCTCCCGCGGCGCGGTGTTGCTCAGGGGTGTTGCAGGCAACAGCCGGAGCGGGGCAGGGGTCTCTGCTGCTCGTCCGCTTGCGGACATCGGATACGCACATGGTGCATCTCCACCTCCTCGCCGTTTTGGGTTTGCACAGCCCTGCCTGTGGAGGATGGCGGGGCTGGCGCTGCCCTGCGGAGGAGGTGGCCTCAGGACGGCGTGTCCCCTGCCGTATACCTGCCACCCCGACGGCTCTCCAGGAGCCGGCCGGCCGAGCGCCCGGCCCTGGGGAAGGGTGTCAGGGCTGGGGGGCAGCGGGTGGCCTTAAAGTGCCTGAAGGGAGGCAAAGGGGCGGCTTCCCTGCTCCCTTCTCCTGCTTGGGCTCGCTCCAGGGCTCGGTGAAAAGCGACACGATGGCCTTAACATCAAGCAGGCGCTTTCTGGTCCCCGTGTTCTGCCAGGGGCGACTCGGACTTCCCTTACGCTTACTGCATCCGCGGGTCAGGACGGTGAGTCGGGGTGAGGGTCTCCAGAATGGCAGAGCTGGGAGGTGGCGTGTTGCGGATACCTCTCGGTGCATCCTGCCAAGACTTTTTTTGGATGTGCCAAACTACTCTCTTGATATTTGGAGGAGGAGTTTGACTGTATTTATATTACATTGTTATTTTGGGGAGAGTTGCTCTCCCTTACCTTGTTCCCCCCCCCCCCCCCCCCCCCCCCCTTCTTTTTTTTTTTTTTTTTTTTTTTTTTTTTTTTTTTTTTNTTTTTTTTTTTCTTATTGCTTGGTTGGTATCGAGAGACCCTCCATGGCGGGGGAAAGGCTGATAAACATCCTTCCAGCTGCCCTGGGAAGGGCTGCGGTGCCAGGAGTGGTTTTCCCAGCAAGGCCACTGTGCGGTATTGGCACGGGGAGAGAACTGGGAGCGGTGGGGAGGAGGAGCTGGGACAGCCGCAGGCATCTCCCCTCCATGGCAGCCTGGTGCTTGTTGGCTGCAGGGGAGCTGCTGGGGCTGTCACAGCTCTCCAGGACTGGCTTGGCCAAGTAATAACTTGGAAGGTTGAAATCCAGAAAAGCTAAGGGGTGCTGGGAGAGCGTAGCGCTGGGGATGGCCGGCTCTGGTGGGCTGACTGCCCCAACCATGGGAAGCCAAGGGTGTCGCAGAGAGTGGAGATGTGCACGGTGTGAAATGGGAAATACACACAAAATTTAGGTGACCCTGGGGTAAATAACACATGGCGCGGAGTGGAAGGGGGTTTCGAGCGGAGGCGGGTGGTGGCAGCCGGAGTTTGTGCAGTTGCCTGTCGCTGCCGCCCTTCGGGGCCCAGAAGGGCTTCAGGAGAGAAAGCCCTGAGGTGGCCTCCAGCCCTTTGTGTGACACTGAAGTGAATGTCTTCTGCTGGATGTGATGGTCCTCAGGGTCTGAGCTTTGCCCTTGGCAGCGTGGTGTGTGCTCTCATGGTTTAAATGTGGTAACGAACCAAAGCAGAAACAGAGGCTTTGGACCTGCCCTAGGACGATTCAGAGAGACGGTGAGGGTCTGCATCCCCCTACCTCCTCTGCACCTCGCTGCCCTGAAGCTTTGCTTTCCCTGGGGAGTTTTCTGGGGACGTTTGTCCTCCCATTGAAACATGGAGAGCTGTCCCATGATCTCCCTGGGACCGCTCAGCCTGTGGGTCACCGCTGGCCGTGCAGCACAGGTCAGTGTTTAGGAAAGAGCTGGGGCATGGCATTTGGCACTGAGGGCTGGGACAGGGTCCTGGGGCAGGAGGGACAGTGGTGGCACCCCCGCCTGCAGCATCCCATGGCATCTTCCTCCCCGTGGAAGCTGGGACCAGCAGCTGCTGCCTTGATTGTGCTCGGAGCCCCTGGCAGGGGACAGTCCCTGGATGGGATGCTGGACAGGACGGCTGTGGCAGCCCCTGCGTTGAGCGTTTGGGAAGCACATCACAGCGTCGGCTTGGAATTTACAGGTTGTTTCGGAGCGTCTCTTTGGGATGTGCATTTGCTGAGCCCCCCAGTTTCACATGTTAACTTTGCATCGTTAGAACTGAGGCAGAGAGGGACCAGCTGGAGATGGGCTTAGCATCTCCTTAGGGCCAGTGCTGGATCTCCAGGACCTGGACGCCTTTCCAATGCAACAGTCACCTGTATGGTTGGACCTTTTTGACTCACAGCATCATACGGATGCTGCTGGAAAGCTCTCGGGGCCGGGGGTGTGGGGAACAGCAGGACCCATGTCACCCCTGAGTGGCAGCGCAGGCTTAAACCTCTCCGCCGTGAATCCATGCCACGATCTCCAGGCTGAAGCAGAGCGTGCCAGCACCTGGCTGGTGGCCTGAGCAGCAAGTGGGTGCTCTCGAGCCTGCTGCTGGGTGTCCGTGTGGCTGGGGCTGCTTTCCTGGCTGGAGGAAGGTTTGTGGCTCCTTGGCAAAGCCCTGCAGGGCAGGAGCTCGGCTTCAGGCGGTGCTGAGCCAGGAGTGTGTCGTGGGGCAGGTTGTGGTGTCTCGGGAATGCTTGGTTCAGGTTTGTTCCCCATCCTTGGGAGGGATGGGCTTGTGCAGGGGGAGGATATGTTACCCAAGGTGTAAAATCAAGGGATTTCGACGGTTTTGCCCCTTTCTGGAGTGGTGAGGAGAAAAAAAAACCAAACAAGTGCAACAGAGACAGGAGAGCAGGGCAGACCTAAGGCCTTTGGTTAAACACGTCCCCGACGCAGCTCGCACAGGGTTCAGGGTGCACGCGATGCTCCGGTGATGCTCGCACGTGGCCTCCCCAGAGACTTCTGCTGTTCCCTCAAAACCTCAAATAAAGTGTTATTCAGTGCAAAACCCTGAGTGGCTAGAGGTCCTGTTTGTCCCCTCTTGTCCATGCGGGAGAAGCTCAGTGGGACAGGCCGTCTCCCCGGGGGAGCAGAGAGCGTGGAGGCAGCGTGGCTTTGGCGACCGCACGGATTTGCCCGGCAGCCACCGAGAGAGCTCTCTGTCTGCTGGAGGTGAAGGATTTCTGCTGAGTGATTTTTGGAGGGGTGCTGGCTAACAAGAGGAGGGCAGCCATCCTGGGAGCCCCAGCCCTGCAAGGTGTTAATTAAAAAACCCACCAAAACACCAGGACAAGAATTGCAGTTCCTAGTAGCAGAGATGATGCATAACGTGGTCCAAGTCATTTGCTTTAATGAGATGGGTGTAATTAATTAATCCGTTCAATACCAGGCAATTCCGCTGCAGTGAAGGGACTGGCAAAAGTGCAAGTCAATCCACTCTAAAGCCCGTGCTGGGAAATCTCCGCGGCGTCATTTTTGCTTTGCAGGGACGGGCAGGGGTGCAGTGGCTGCTGCTGCAGAGCAGGCTGGGGATGGCACTGTCGCACTGTGGCCCCCCCGGCCGTGCCGTGCGTCTCTGAAATGCAGCCTGCTGCTGTCACTGGAGGAGACAGCAGCTCCCATGGGACAGTGGCCCGGCCCCGGGTGCGCAGCTCCCTGGGGAGCACCGCAGCCCCTGTTGCGTCCTGGCTCCCTGTGCCGGCTCGGGATCCCCCCCCATGCTGCAGGAACCCATGGGTGCTTCATCACCAGCCTTAAATCCTCCTTAAAGCCATGTGGCAGAGAGGCACATGCGTGGCCGTTGCCTAATTCTCCACTCCCTGTCCCGGGCCGGGCGCTGCCCCTCCTCTGCTCTGCCAGGACGTGACCCCACCATCGCACAGCTAATGCCCGTGACGTCCTCTGCGTGCCCAGGGAGCCACGGGCTGGCCTGGGGACGCTGCTTGGGTTTCAGCGGCTGAATGATTTCTTTCTGAACTCCAATTAATTCCCAGGCACTGGGATAATGGCCGGTCCCTACTGCCAAGATTAATGACCTGGGGTAAAATCCAGCCTGGCTCAAATGCCTGCGGGAACGCGGCAGCTATTTATAACGGGAGGTGCAGGGCACGAGGCTGGTGGCCCCACGCCGCCTCCTTGGCCCTGGCCACCGCGCGGGGTAACCTGACCCACGTGCCGCCGCCGCCGCGGCGCAGCCATTTATAGCTGCGTCCCGCTGGGGCTGGGCAGAGCGGGGCGCCCCGCGGGGCTCTGCCTCCCCGCCGCCCGTGTGCGGGATTTCAGGATTCGGAGGGTTTGGGGGAGCTCGCTGGGATAGGAGCGAAGGGGAGGATGGGTGGTGGTGGGCAGGTGAAGGATGAGGATGGTAGGCTCTGCATGGTGGGAAAAGGGCTTTTTTCTGGCTCAAAATTGGGCTGCTGCGGCTTTGCTGCAGTGGTGGAGCTGGTCCATGGATCAGCCACCTACAAGAGCTGCAAAGCCAAGCTCGTGTCCCCCTCCTGCCCCCCACGCTGCTGACTTGGGCCTGGAGTGAAACCAGCGGTGACGGCTGGGGACACGGCAGCAGGCATGTGTCTGTCCCGTGGTCCCTTCCCCAAAGGCCACCAAAGGGAAGCCCCTTCCCAGAGCCACCAGCAGTCCCCGGGGCAGGACCACGACCGGTCCCACTGGGCTGCGGCGCGCAGGGTATCCTTCCCTGCCTCAGTCAAAGCTTTTTGGCTGGTGCCGCTGACCTAATTTTCAAGATATAGCTATGGGGCCCCACCAATTCACAGTGACTTTCATCCCCCCCTTCCCGTAAACCTCGGGAGCCAGCTGCCATCCCAGCGCGGCTCTGAGGGCCCTGGCTCCGGAGCCAGTCTCGCTGGGGACTGAAAGCTGGTTTCTTCTCCCTGGTTTGTAGCTCATGGGGCGGGCTATGCAGGCTGCGAGCCCGCAGTTCGAGGCTTTTCCTGGGGCCAAGCCATGGTATTTGAGAGCTGTTGTTCCCAGTTGGCGGTGGGACCGGCTGTACCAGCACAGTTTGGACTGTGTAATTTTGGCCTGGGACTCCTGCCCATTCCCCACCCCCTGCCTCCGTGTGCCGCCCGGGGACCTGATCAGACTTGGATCTGTGTGATCTGGGTTGAAGGCAAGAAAAAAGGGGGAAAAGGCCATTTTTACCCCTTCCAGGAGACTCCCCGGGCTGGGATGGTGGGGCAGAGGCACTGGGAGGGTCCTAGGTGTCATGTCACCCTCTGGTATGACCTTGCCCACCAGTGCCATCCCTTCCCCGCACCCACGGGGATGTTGGGCAGAGGTGCTGCAGCACCCATGGGTGACAGCACCAGGGAGATAGTGAAGGAGGTACCAGCTCTGGTGCAGGGAGGGCGCAAGGGCTTTCAGGGGGGCAAATAGGTGCTGGTGGGCAGGATGGTGCTGCCGTGGCCTGTGCCGTGCCCTCAGCCAGGTGCTGCCTCTCTTCCAGTGAAGTACATGAAGGAGATCTCCCCCTACTTCAAGAACTCCTCCGCAGGAGCGACGGTCAGCTGGGACCCCTCTCCTGCCACCCTGCAGAAGCGGTCGTCCCCCCTCCTACCCCCTCAGGAGCTCCGGGAGGGCAGGACCGTGCCTCTGAAGATGTGCTACGTGTCCCGCAAGTGCCTCCCCGCCGACCCGGAGCACAGGTCAGGGCATGGTGCCAGGGGGTGGCGATGCCACCGTGGCGCCCTGGGGTGCTGAGGGCCGGCGGGGCCGTGTCCCTGCAGGTACCTGGAGGTGTGCTCGGCGGACGGGCGCGTTGCCCTCTTCCTGCGGGCGAAGGACGAGGCCACGGCGCAGTCGTGGCTCAGCGCCATCCAGGCCAACGCGGGCGCGCTGCTGCCGCGGGTGAAGGAGGAGCTGCGAGCCCAGCTGGTGGGCGCCGGCACGGTGGCCGGACGGGATGTCAAGCACGTGGGCTGGCTGACCGAGCAGGTACCCCAGCCTCCCCCTGCTGCCCCTCACCTCCGTGCTGCCGCTGGCCCTGACCCCCTCCCCTTGCAGCTCCCTAGTGCTGGCACCAGGAACCTCTTGGCCGTCCTCACCGAGAAGGAGCTGCTGCTGTACGGCAGCCTGCCGCAGAGCCGCGACGCCCTGGGCAAGCCCGTGCACAGCTACCCCCTCATCGCCACCAGGTAGGGGCCACCGGCCCAGCGCCCTCCTGCCCTGCGCAGGGGGCCCAGGGGTGGTGGCAGTGGCCAGGGGTGGGTGGCAGGGGCTGGGGGTCAGGGCAGAGGCTGGAGGTCAGGGCAGAGCCCAGGGGATGGTGGCAGAGTCCCTGGGTGGTGGCAGCGGCTTTTGGGATGATGGTAAAGCCCAGGGGTGGTGGCAGGGCCCTGGGATGATGGCAGAGGAGTGGGGATGATGGCAGAGCCCAGGGGATGGTGGCGGTGTCTAGGGGTGGTGGCAGGACACTGGGGCTGGTGGTGGAGCCCTGGGGACAGTGGCAGACAGCGAGGGTAATGGCCGTGCTCGGGGGTGGTGGCAGTGTCCTGGGGCCATGGTGGTGTCCGGGGTGGTGGTGGGTGGTGG